>CM060199.1:6641191-6798966 GCA_030562195.1 Nipponacmea schrenckii
AACGTCACAAATTTTATTTTTGTTTACTAACTCACGGCTCGTTTTTTTATCCAATCTGGTTCGGACTTTTTTTATTTACTACTTATAACTTAGATTTACATAATAGCAGTTTAAAAATTTTGAAATTTTTACTTTTGTTGCTGACTTTTAAATTTTTAAAATTTAACACTTTTTCTAACTTTCGCAATTTTGATTAGATCGAAATCAAAATTTGCAGTTAGATAAACATTTTTCTTGTGAAGAAAAATCTATTTTCAAAATGTCGACATCACTTCCGGTTTCGGCGTCATACGTCGCTAAACTTCGAATTTTCACTTCCGGAATTCTAAAGATATTTGAATTTTGTTTTTTGCAATTAGTTACTATTAACCCATAATGATTTTATAATTAACAAAAATTGAACCGGAAGTAACAGATCAGTCGCCATCATTAAACCACTTACTTTTGTAAAGTGAAAAATTGGGCCTTAGGGGTTAATCGGACAATTGTAATTTTGATGTCTATGAAATCTTCAATCGATTGCTAACAATTCTTAGGAAGCCGAATTTTGAATTTCGATTTAGCTTACTTTTCATTCCCGGTTCTTTTTTTTCACTCAGTGCCTAATTTTCCAACGTTCATATATCGTGACCTTGACCTTTGGTGACCATGTGACCTGCACAAAAGTTGTTGCCCTTGTCGAGATTTATCCATTGATGTCTTCATTTGTGTTGTGCAATGTCAACTTCCGGTTTTACAGCCATTTGAAAATTGCACTTTTTAACTTCGAAGAGCTCTGTCACGTGACCTAATTTACATACGTCAAAATTTCTTTTATGTCCTTATTACGCGTAATTTATTCTTTCCAATGGTGTATAACACTTTATATTTTGATCAAAATTGCGCTTTTTAATATTTGAAAATTTTGTTCTTAGTTCTATATTAATTGTGCGTGATTTATGAAAAAGCACGTGTTTTTTTGAAGTTACGTCTTATTTTTTCACAAAAATTGGTAGATGAGTAGACAAAAAATTATCATTAAAGATTCCGATAAAACATTTTCCGAAATTAGCCGGAAACGTCCGAAAATGACCAAAAAATGTAGAAGATCATAGAAATCGGAATTTTCGGATTAAATTTTTGCACAAACTTGCAATTTTATTATTCCACAGAATTAGTACCATCAATATCTTCATTTTGTATTATGCCGTATATGCAAATTCCTAACCGTTTGATCGCCATCTTGAAATATGCAAATTATTGGAAAAATACTACTCGTCCGCCATTTTTAATCCTATTTTTTCAGACTTGTTTTAAAATATAATTTGGATAATTATCTAGGTCCTCTAGTGGCATATTTTTCGATTTTAAATTTGTCTTTGGACCAGGTCCTGCCAAAGTTTTTCAAAACTGACTTCCGTCTGAAAGTTCATAACTTTTGAACTCTACCATGTGCATCCTTTTGATCTCAAAACAACATCATCAGAGAGGCACTGGACTGGAATCCCCAAGGGCATAGAAGACGAGGACGACCTTTACATAGCTTGAAAAGAATAAGACTGAAAGAGCTAGGAAGGATTGGCAAGACCTGGAATGAAGCAAAAAGAACAGCTCATAATAGAGTGAGATGGAGAACGTCTGTAGCCCTATTCTCCGCAAGGAACGAAGAGGACTAACTTACTAATATGCATCCTTTATTTTTCTGCACAATCATCTTCATTGGCTAAAGGTTCATATGATACCTTGATTTCTAATTTTAGTACAGAACATATGGATTAATAGGGATCCAAAAATTGGTAATTTGCATATTTCTCGTATCTTTAGATGGTTATATCTCATGAACAAGACTCTTGGCAACATTCTAATTGACATTATTGGGTGTGATTTTTATCAGCTTTCTAACAATATCTTTTTTTTAGCTATAGACCGAAAACTGATGAAGATACGCCTAGTAGAAAATAAGCGATTTTAACATTCATATTTTTTTATATTTAGTTCTATTTAACTTAAAAACAAAATTCGAACAGATTTATAATGTGCAAATTCCCAGCTTTCAAGCAATATATAAATCATTATGTATAAATAAAAATTGCGAAAAGTTTAAGAATAAAATTACACTCTAATTAAACGATATAAATGCAACAGGTCATAAAATCTGATTGTGTTAATTTCTTATCTTTTGGTCAAGACACAGATTTTGACATTTCCAGTTAAAGTATCCCCAACCAATCAAAACAAGTCATTAGACTTTGTGGGCGTGGTTAAACCCAGATATTTTACATCACTGTGTGTATTTTTCTTTCAATCGAAATAGGGTCTCGGAGGATCAGTCAATATGTGTTATTTTGATGGACATGTATATAGAATCTATAACCGATTGCCGAAATTTATATGGAAACTGATTTTTGAATTTTTAATTTGATTTTGATTTAATTACGATTAAAAATTATAAAAACTTCGAAGGTGTATATTGTGACGTTGACCTTTGGCGATCTTTATACCTGTACATATGTGATACGTTCTATCCAATGACATATTAAGCTTTATAGCAAAATGTAAACTTTCGGTTTATCGGCATTTAAAATTTGCGAATTTTTCCTATAAAACGGTCAATTCACAAATTTTGACATTTCCAGTTGAAGTTTCCAAGACAAGTCAATGGACTTTGTGGGCGTGGTTAAGCCCAGATATTTTTACATCACAAACCTTAATGATTGCCAGTCTATTAACAAGCTCAAATGTCACGTGTTAAATCATGAATAAATCATCTCTCCCAATAATCGCAAAATCAATCTACATCCTTAAATGACAGCCAGGAGACCAACAAATTCTAAATAGCCCGAAAGCTGCAGAACTGTTACAAACAGGTCTAGTTATTCTTTCCAATGGTGTATAACACTTGATTTTTGATCAAAATTGCACGTTTTAAATTTGCAAATTTTGTAATTTCTTCTATACTAACTCTTTAAATCGAAATAGGGTCTCGGAAGATAATTCAATTTGTGTTATTTTGATGTACATGTATATAAAATCTATTGCCGAAATATATATGGAAACCGATTTTTGAATTGTTATTTTGATTTTGATTTTTTTACGATTAAAAATTAATCCAGTTAAAATGATTCAAAGATATTATATATCTTAAATAAAAGGAATGATTGTTCATTTCTCGTTGTGGGCGATGTATGATATGGAATATTTGGAAGGAAATGACAACTTTTAGAATTTTAAATGATATTCTCTTAAGCAAAAATAATGTACAGTTGAGAGGACTAGTGGTATAAGGGACGCAACTCTATAAAATACTCTCTTAAAGATGTAAAGCCGCGCTGTTAATTTGATGGCTCTATGTTATACCATGGCAACTTGCCACAAATTGCAGGATCTAATGTTCCTACTACACCTAAATTAAGATTGATAAATAAATAAATAAACAAATTAAAAGTATCAACGATCTGGAAAGTTAATTTAATCCGAGATCAATTTGTATTCTCAAATAAGGTGTTATGTCCCTTTATGACCACAAATTTGTTTCTTCGACGTTTTGTTTTACACACTAATTAAACAGATATAAATGTTACAAGAAGAGTTAAGAAGATTATGCAACAGGGCAAAAAGTCAAATTGTGTTAATTTCTTATCGTTTGGTCAAGACAAATTTTGACATTTCCAGTTTAAGTATCGCAACCAATCAAAACAAGTCATTATACTAAGTAGGCGTGATTACGTTCTATTTTAAATGACAGCCAGGAGATATAACACATTCTAAATATCTCGGAAGCTGCACAATTGTTACAAACAGGTCTAGTTATTATTATGGAATTGGATATTATAAATGCAACGTTTCACCCATGCAATAGAAGGGACGCGCACTGCCTTGGTACCGTCTAACGGTTCTAGTTATTATTATTATTATTATACTAGGATCAGTTATTTCCTAACTTGATATCTCAGTTGAAACAGTTGTAAACAATGAGATTGTTGTTGATTCGGTGTATTCCACCTAGATGGTTGATTGTGTTTAAATAGCAGTGCTTTTGAGCAATCGCAAATGGTGTCCATGTGATCTCCCATAGGACAACAGAATGACTACAAAAGGAACTTCTAGTGTTATTTTGGTTCCTCTTACCGGACTATTAACTCCAATCCCTTAAAAAAAAACAAAGAGAGGAGAGAAGAAATTGATTAATTTTGTGTAAAATTGGTGTGTGTCAGGTTTTTTTTTAATTCTTATTACCTTTTTCCCACTTGATCATTTCTTTGGATCCATAGCTCACAAATTCCAGATGGATCGAGATTGTGTTTTCTAAGTTTATTCCATCTAATCCTGAAATAAGTGACAATCTGGACAAGATTTCTGTGCCCAGTGTAAGCCAAAAGTTTTCTACTGTCGGAACTCAAACTTGTGAACTAAATACCAGTGTAAGTGTACAAACTGATTTTCCTTTCTGTACTTCAACTGAAAAATCAAAGTGCGAAGCCGCCATAGAGAAGATGTCAATTGAAATTTTGCGACTCTCGGATCAAATCAATGACTTAACCAAGAAACTATCTGCAGTCTCAGGTCCGATACCAGTGCCAGTTCCCACTGTTAAACCTACTCAACCTATAAATTTTGATAAAGTTAATAAGTCAACTAAAGCCATTAAGAGATTTTACAACTCGGCCCATTCAAAGATCCATCGCGTGTGCCGAAACTCCTGACAATTATGTGTCATCGATACCAACAGTGGATCGACAATTAGCGAACTTAAACCGAGATTATTACAATTACTTGGTGAAGCTACGTCTATCAAAAACATTGTGCTCTCTGTCGGAGGAAATGACATAAGCAAGAAATTAGCAACTTTTCAACAATGTGTAAATGACTATAAGAATTTATTGAAGGAACTAGTAACTAACTATAACGATATTAATATATTTGTATGTTCTGTAATCCCTCGAATTAACCCTTTTAATTTCCAGATGCGGTGCCAAAAATTTAACTATTTTCTACGGCAGTTTTGTCATGACAATAGATGTCAGTATATTAATATTTACGATTCTTTCATTTGTAGGTCCCCTCGTGAAGTTTTGGTGCAAGATGGTGTTCATTTTAATAATTTTGGAACTAATATTTTATCTCATATCATTGTAGATTCGGTTGTCAGAAAGAACAGAAAATCTAATCCTTTTATTTATCCTTTAAGGTATAACCCACAGGCATTAAATTGTATTTTAAATTCACTTTCAGCAACAGCCAGACGTCTATCTTACTAATTGTTTTAAACCATATAAAATGTATAACTTTTTAAAAGAGCGGGGTCTTCATATTGGTCACTTAAATGTTTGCCATGCGGTAAATAAAAAGACTCAAATTTGCCAACTTATTTCAAATTTTGACATTTTTGGTTTATCTGAAACTCACCTAAAGTCGTTTGTACCAACTAAATATTTCAGTACTCCAGGTTTTCACTTGCCATTTCGAAAAGATTAGTGTAATAATAGTTCAGCTGGACTTCTACTTTTTGTTAAAGAACATTTAAATTGTAGGAGACGGGAAGATTTAGAATCGCTTGATATAGAAGCAATTTGGATTGAAATAAATCTCACTAAACATAAACCCTTATTAATATGTTGCATTTATAGGCACCCCGAATTCTAATAAATGCTGGTTAGACTCATTTGCTAAAATGACTGAAAAGGTTTGGAACGAAAATAAAGAAATTAATTATTGTGTTAGGTGATATTAATATTGATGTGTCAAATGGAAAAAATTCAAATTGGAATAATTTACTGTCTTTATATAGTTTAAAACAAATTATAAAAGTTCCTACTCGAGTAACTAAAGCATCTTCCACTATCATTGATCATGTTATCGTTTCGAATGAAAGTAATATAACTGAAGTTAATGTCCCGGTATATGGTTTATCTGATCACTACCCAACTTGTATTACCTGGAATAAAAAAGGCGCAAATATTCCAAAACCTAAGCATGTTTATATTTACTACCGGAGTATGAAACATTTTGATGTAGGTTTATTTAATAATGATCTTGCAACAGCCCCTTTTGATAAAATTTATACTAAATCTGACCCCAATATTGCGTTAGAATCTTGGTATAATATTATCCAGCCAATAATTGATACCCATGCACCATTAAAGTTAAAAAGTGTCAAAAATGAAATAAAGTCACCCTGGTTAGACTCTGAAATTTTAAAATTAATGCGCATAAGAGACGGTTTGAAAAAGAAAGGTAAAGATGATGAATATCGGAAGTGTAGAAATTTGGTCATTAAAATGATCGATAAAGCCAAAAAGCAGTTTAACATAAAACTTGCTTCAGATCAGTGAAAATCAAAACATATCTGGAAAGTTATCAACTCCTTAACTAATAAGGCTAATAATTCAACTAATCTGATTCCTTTAGAACCCGAGGTAGTCAATGATCATTTTTCAAAGATTGCATCCAAATTGATTAATCAAAAGCACGTTCATAGAAATATTGATAAAAGTTATTTTGTAAATAAAATAGAAGAATTTGTCACTTCTAAGTTAAATTCTAATGAAGAATGTTCGATTCCCTACATTAACAAATATGAAGTTTTTAAACAGTTGTCTTCGTTAAATGCAACCAAAAGTGCTGGTTTAGATAAATTAAATCCCCTATTTCTTAAATATGGTGCTTTTACGTTAAGTGGTCCTTTGACACATATATATAATCTATGCATTGATGCAAATATATTTCCTGATAAATTCAAAGAAGCAAAAGTTTTACCACTGTATAAATCCGGCGCTAAATCTGATCCTAATAATTATAGTCCAATTTCTGTATTATCTAGTGTATCTAAACCACTTGAAAGACATTATTTAAAACAAATAAATAATTTCTTAAATAATAATAAGTTATTGTATTCGCACCAATCTGGTTTTAGGTCTAATAGTTCTTGTCAAACAGCTCTGACTAACATAATTGAAAACGTTTATGATGCAGTAAATAATAATCTTATGGTTGGTTCTATTTTCTTTGATTTTACAAAAGCATTTGATTTGATTTCCCATGAGATAATTATTGAAAAACTAAAACTATACAATTTTTCGAATGCATTAATAACCTTCATAAATTGTTACTTGTCGAATCGTACTCAGCGTTGTTACGTCAATGGAACTCTTTCGTCTTCTCGCAGTATAAAGTATGGAGTACCACAAGGATCAATTTTAGGTCCCTTGTTGTTTAATCTTTATATTAATGATTTGCCATTGCATATTAACTCTAACTGTGATCTTTTTGCGGATGATACTACGATTTATACTTCTGGTAAATCGGTTACTGACATACAATTAAAATTGCAAGAAGATACTGATGCAATCTTAAACTGGTGTTCCTTTAATGTCATGATTTTAAATGAAAATAAGACCAAATGTATGTTAATTACAACTTCTCAAAAAAGAAAATATTCATCAGATTTATCCATTGAACTTAATAATCAATTTATTGAACAAGTTGAAAACTTTAAATTACTAGGTGTTACTGTGAATCAAAATCTCTCATGGACTCCGCACGTAAAGTTCGTTGCTAAAATTTAAAATACTAAGTTATTTCAACTGCGACAGTTAAAAAAGATCATGCCCGAAAAATATAGATCTATTTTTTATAAATGTCACTTTCAACCATATTTGGATTATTGTTCAACTATTTGGGATTAGCACGACATTGCATCGGCCGATATTTTACACAGGCAACAAAAAATTGCTTTTAAATTAATCCTTGGTTCTAAGTATAATACTGATTTGTCACTGAATCTTAAAAGGCTTAATGTTTTCGACATTAAAACCAGGCATAATTTTAATTCGTATAAATTTATGTATAAAACTCTGAACAACTTGTCTCCTTCCTACCTTTCAAGCCTCTTTAGCTATAAACAGACGCCTTATTCTAGCATAAATTCAAAACTTGTGGTGCAAAAACCACGAATCAATTTGATTAAACAAAGTATTAAATACAAAGGATCAATTTTATGGAATGGTCTAGACGAAAATATTAAATCAGCATCAGATTTTAAAGGGGCACAATCTTGATTTTTAGTGGTCGTTTTGGGCCTTTGTTACATTTAAACAGTCCTCGGAAATACTCAAGCTCTAAGAAAATCGCAAAATACCTTGAAATATACCTCAAAAATTTCACTTTTTATTTTTTTCCGTGCTGTACGCGGCTGGTCTTCAGTCAGTCTGAAAATTGTGTGTCCTGTTGACAAAATCTACACTTGTTATTACATGTACTTTCTTTTTGTTTTATCAGTGTGGGCCTGCGCAGTAGTCTATTTATAACTCTTTGATTTTCCAATATTGCGGGACGTTCATAATATCTTAAGACATTATGATTTTCAAACAAGAAAAAATATGTATACCCATGGATTTGAAGGCTCAAATTTCAAAGGTAAGCTCTGTAGACTATGTCTGATTAGCTAAACAAAAGATTTCATGTGTTTGAGGCTGTCGGATGATTGTCCGAAACAAATCAAGCCTGTGCCCCTTTAAGACTTTTCGAAGGATGATTCTTGGTGATCTTTCATTAACATAAGCATACTTCCTGTTACACGGGTATTCTTTTCACCAACTATAGGCTTACTTGCTGATGGCTATCTTAACAATTGTGTTTCTCCATGATTTAATGATTTAAGTAATTTATTAATTTTATTTTTCCCTTTTTCACAGGTATATCACCACCAACAATTCTATTTTGGCCTAACTTGAACCATTTTGAAAATCTAAATTATTACTGTTGGGGGATGAGTAAACATCCTTAAAGCTGGTCTTGAGCATGGACAAATCCTACCTCCCCCTCCATAGAAAAAAATAACATAAAATGGATAAGGGTTGGGTAGCCCGCTCGCAGCACATGCACTGACGCTTTGGCAATTCTTTTTTTTTTTTTTTTTTTTTATATGTATGTTTTGATGTCTGATCGTCTCATGCAGATGTACTTGTCTATTCCTTGGTTTTTGTGGTCATGTACTTGATCGCAGAATGATGAATCTGTCCATTTTATACACATGTACTTGTGTATTTTAAAACTAATTGTACATTGAAATTATATATGGTTTTTGCTGTCATGTACTTGATCGCCGGAAGATAAATCTGTCCATTATTTACACATGTAATTGTGTATTTTAAAATAAATTTTACGTTGAAATAATACGTGATTTTCTGCGGTCGTGTGCATGGCCGCGGGAACTATATATTACATCCATTTTATAAACAAATTGTAGGTTGAAAATCTGTCCATTTCATGCACATGTACTTGTGTATTTTTAAACAAATTGTACGTGGAGTATTGTATATTTATTTTGTGGTCATGGACTTGATCGCCGTAACATATATCCGTCCATTTGATACACATGTACTTGTGTATTTTTAGTATTTCAGACGAATTGTATATTGAGTTATTATGTATTTTCGATTTTTTTCTTTTTTTTTTTTTTTTTTTTTTCCAATGTATTGCCCCATGGGCTGAATGTGAGACAGGACCATGTCCTTGTGTATTGGGCCTAATTCTGACCCATGTAAAATAAAGAGTTTATTATTATTATTATTATTAATGTTAACCACAAGATATAAACAATACTAAAATAATAAATAATAATGGGGATGGTGATATTTACGATAACAACGAACCAATAGCTTCAAACTTAGTACCTCAGATAGATGATTTATTTTCTAATTTCTAATAATCACTAAAATCACAATTACACTCTAACACATTAAAGTAACTTATTATATTTTACATGTCTAGACCTTCAACCATTGTAATTTCTTATATCCTCCTTAGGGTGTATTCTATTGGATGCTCCGAGGAGAGCCTTCACCGAATACTGTAAGGCTACAAATTATTGCGAGATAGTAGACGGAGAATGATAAAAGAACAACCACGTAGAACGGGCTTGTGCGTACCATAACAGGCAGGTGTGTTCCATATAAAATGTACAAGATTTATTGAACCCTATTGATAATGTAACACAAATGTCTCAGAACATGGGTTTCATAGCAAAAAGAACTACCAAAATAAATCTGTGAACACCGTCGTTTAAATTCTTTTTAAAAGAACAACCCTATAAAAAAAGGGCCAATGTGTAAGTAATTATTTTTAGACTATAACAACACAAGAACAATGAACACCATGTGGCTTGAACAACCTTTATAGTGCTTTTAAATCCTTGACAGATACACAGAAATGTGTTAGCAGATGGGGCTTATGTAATATTTTAAAGTCTGAAACTTCAAATCCCTTTTCAGCCTCTGAAACAATGCCATGCTTTTTGTATATTATATGTCAGTCTTTACACTGGTATAATATTCAGCAATAAAAATATTTATCAGAGATTAGGCAAGGCATGGGACAGCAAGCTTATGACCAACATAATAACCATCAAGGCTTGGCAAGGTCATAGTCATAGAAGTGTCGGCTAGAATAAGCGTATTATGCAATTAGCCACTTTCGGGTTAGCGAAAATATTATGTTAGATATTCATTTTTGATTCCAGTCCATATAAAGACCATTGGTGAAAACAAAAATAGTCTATCTTTTTCCGTTTGGGCTAGCGAGCTTCCCAAAAAAAAAAAAAAAAAAAAAAAAATAATAAAAAAAATCCGAACGAAAACAAAGCGTGACAAATTTTATTTGCCACGCAATAACCTCACTAAGAACGCCTAGAACAAGGATAACTTCTGATTGTATCCCTTTTATTTCAAATTACAGTCCAACTCAAAAAGAATTTTTTCCTCACATTTTTAATAGTAAAGATATATTATCCACGAATAATAATCTTAGTAAATGTTTTGATGGAGTAAAATTCATCAATAGTAAAAGACAACCCCCTAATTTAAAAAAAATATTAACTAGTGCTAAATATTGTAATAAAGATACCGCATATTCTACATCTTGCTGTGGAAAATCTGCTTGCAAATTGTGTAATCAAATGATTATTGGAAGTACATTCACCTTCAAAAATGTTAACTTTAATTTTAAAATTAATAGTAACATGGACAGTCGAAATTTGATATATTTACTGACTTGTAACAGTTGCAGTAAGACATACATTGGCGAAACAGGTACACCCTTGAACCTCCGTATAAATAACCACAGGAGAGATGTTAAATTTAAAATGTTCCCATTCTTTCAATTATTTACCGACAATGTACAATTAAGACGCCAAAAAGAATCTTGGTTCATTGAAAAGTTTAAACCTGAACTAAATGTAGAATTCTTTCTTGTTTTAATTCTTTTTTAATTATATTGCATTGTCATGTAATTATATTATATATTATATTGTTATTTATACCAATTATCTCATAATCCTAATCATATATTAATTTCAACACAACGGTTTTATTTACCACCATGAATAAGTGAGTAACTATGGTATTTTATGTTTGTTTTGAATAGTTGTTTGAAATGTATATATTGTTGAAAGTTAAATTATTGTATATCTCTGAAGAAGCTATTAAGCTGAAAGCATGCTAAGATATATGTATATATGAATTGAATATGGATTAAATAACAACTTGTTCTCTCGAAAATGGATTAAAAGTGTTTCATTTTAACAAGAATTGATGACAACCCCAGTTACTTATATATTTTACCGTGAGTAAAGCAAGTACTTGTACTTCACCTTTACCTATATATATATATATATATTTGCATGGTGAATGATGATTCCAAATTAATTTCCATGTTGATATTAACAAGAGATCTTGAATTATCGATACAGTAGAAAATGGTAGAAACGAAAACACGGAGTACAAGTACAAATTCGCTGCAATTAATATTTCTACTATATCGATAATGCCAGGCCGGACATCGAACCAGCAGTACAATACATGTAGTTCATCAAAACAATATAACCCTCAGTAATTTAGTACTTGGCATTGCTATGACGTGAGTATGAGCCACCAAAATATACGGTTTGCCAGCAAGACAATGCAAGATAAGTCATGCAAGATAGGTTGTGCCAGATAGGTGATGCCAGAATGTTGATGCCAAAAAGGTGATGACTTCAAACCCACACATCATTCTTAAAGATACAACCCAGTGTAAGGTGCAGCCTGGCACCACATCATGGAACTTGGTTGGGATTGAACCCAATAAATTAATTAATAATATTCAGATAAAAACCAAAGCTTTATGAACCAGCTTGATTGAATGTTTTTTTTCTTGTCATGGATCATACATTTACCAACAATCCAAAAAAAAATGTTTCATTTTGATTTAATCACGGATATTGATTCATCGATTTTACGGCAACAATCATTTTTAGGTTACGAATTTTACTGCCCAACTTTGACAAAAAGAAGTATGTTGCAATATGGAGATTTTGAGTAAAATTGAAAAAACTAAATAGACTTTGCTTTGTGCTTCTGATACCATATGCCCTGATGTTAGATTTTATTAAGCAAAAAATAACCGAGATGAAATAAAAATGAAATTTACATACTTGTTGAGTAAATTTTGAAGTATAATTGCGACTTGCTTCTTTTTGTCATTGTGGTTGCATTATATCTATTAAACTAAAGAACAATGTTAAAAGGAAGTGTATGATATATTTTCGGCTTAGAATCATAGTGGCTAAAGAAAATGAGCTACAATTATTTGTCAAATTAGTTTTTATTAAAAGTTAGATTACCTTTTCAAGCTGAAAAGTGTCGAAAACTAACAAACCAGCCGAACAGAAAAACAAAACTCAAAATCCTAAACAACAAATCAATAACATTAATAACATCAAATAATTTTTTTACGAGGAAAATACCAATTTAAAACAAGAATTCATTTCATTATGAGAAGATGCCATTTTCTGTATAGAAAAGGAACTATCTGAAATTTAAATTACAGTATTCGTGATTTTTAGTCTTTGTCAATCATATCAATAGTTCGTCGTTGACGAACAGGCTATCCCAAAAATTATGTCGATTGCAAGGCATTAAAGGGCACAGTTTGGTAATCATATCCATTTTTTTTTGCAATTAGTTACCCCCCTGTTTGCTGCCTTTCTGTCGAACGTAATACCAGCTAGAAGTTTTGAGGCTACTTTTTTTTTAAAGAAATTCGCCTGACTGAAATTCTGTGTCATTGAAAGAGTTCTTCCAGAAAATCTGAAACTGCATTCGCATATTGTTGATAAAATTGGCTTAGAGGTAAACCTCGCACTTGAGACAACGTTTTTCATTCCATTTCAACAGCTCTTCCATTCGAATTGATAACGTCTTTGAAATCATTCATGTCATATATGTTCTTCTTCTTTCTCATACCTTTTCTGTAAGTGCATGGAATGAATCCGCAGACATAAATGTGTGTCCCTTTTCAAAATTTAATATTAATCTTTTCTGGTCCAGCTGAATTGTTAACTTTCCAAACCATTGCAGTGTAGAGTTTCCAGTTTTTATTTTGGGCACAGCAATTGTCAGTCCACAATGTAAACTTTTTATTGTCACGGTACAAAGGGTCGTCCCTTCACATAGGCACTTCGGCATTTCGACCAGAGGTAGCTTCATGCCACACAATGCCAACAGCTTGCCTGTTTTTACCTGTCTGCTTTCCTCCTAATGGGGCGAAAGTTTGGTGAAACAGAACATGCCTACGAATAAAAACGCATGTTTTAACCCCTGGTATTCTTGGCAACATAATAATCTTTTGCATGTCAGCAGAAAAGAACATAACACCATCATCATGATCTTTATCGACGTCTTCGCGATACTTCTCTCGACTGGTCGTTGCTCTAGAGATATGAACAGCATGGTTTTGGCATACAATACATTGTGCTGCATCTTGGTCAGTATGAGTGTGTTGCCTGAAGAGGATGCAATCTTCACATTCTTCTTCTCCTAGTTTGGCAAAGCTAATATTCATTGCAGAAACAAACTTTCGATAGGTCTCATAGCAGGCAATTGCTCGATTCTTTGTCTTGAAATCATCCTACATTTCTTTAATGGATAGCTCAGGTGATATATATTTCCTATTGGGTGCATGTCCTCGTCTATAATGGCCAATGACAGGATAGAAGGAGTTAATGTGATCGGTAATGAGGCCTTTGGTGACATCACTTATTTTATGTGCTGGAGCATGTTTCCCACGTCTATCTGGTGGTGGTAACAGATCATTCAACACACCAGACGATAATGTAACAGTAAGAATCTTATCGGAGCTGTACCCAATGGTTTTAAAAAAGAACTGGACCTTTGCTGAGCTATCATGAAACGAATATGAACGGCTCCATTTTCGACCATGTTCTCCTGAAGTGCCACGTCTTCGACGGTTTTTTAGAAAAGGCTTAACATTTCCATGAATAAAGATGCGACGTTGATGATAAGATAAAGCCCAAAACTGATCATGGATTTCTTTGCTCCTTTCTTCTGAAATCTTTTCTATGCATTTCCGTCTGCATTTACATGGTTTAAGCAACGGGTATTTAATTGCTGATTCAGTTGCAGTGTTTTGGGACATTTCTTGGCAGACTATTTTGATTTTATCTTGCTCCTGTTCAACATTGCTGTTTTCTTGTGAACCACGACTAACTCCATCAATATCCTGTGACAATATTTGAATTTCGTCTGTATCGGAAGAACTTACCATACCAACATCATTTATTTCTACATCAGTAGTGGTTGAAATAGGGTCATTTTGTTCCATAGGAATTGGGAGATCAAGGTTCAGAGCATCGTATAATGGGAAAATTTTCAATGTTTTTCTCGGAAGGGATATTTTCAGTATCTTCAATCTTCAAATTGGCAACTGGTATCTAAATCATCATTTTTGTCACCGACAACACCACTGTAATGAAAAAATTAAAACCATGCACCTGTTTAAACATCAACTTTATTGCTTTCATAATATGTTATTGTTAAATTTATAGAACATGTATCAAAGGAAAAGCTTACTTTAGAAAATATTGACACTAACCACTTCTCTAACTGATTGAAAATATCCGAAAATTATATCATATTGCTGTCTTCAGTATCCAACTAGTTTGCGAGAGTGATTTCCCTTTATTGCTGTAAGAAGGCACTTGATTGGTTGAACCCTTACAAACCGCGTCTCTGATTGGTTGAATCACTTACTTCCATATTTCAAAGTAAATCATTTTAAAAATGCTTCACACCTCTTTCTGTCATTAAAAATTCTACAAATTGCTGTACTTACTTCCTTTCAGAATACAATTTTATAAGGTTTAGTGTGTTAAATAGCAATGATTTCATGTTTATTAGATAGCACATACTTCCTTTAATATGAGAGCGCAGCTCTCTCGACGGCGAAGCCGTCAAGAGCGAAGCTCTCTCTTATGGTAACATGTATAAATGAATATGCATCAGAAGAACTTTGCACCACTGGTAGTAAAAAAAAAAAGAAAAAAGATGGCCGCCATGGGGGCTGCCATGTTTGTTTACAGCTAGGTCGCAGTCAATCAAGGTAGTCTCGAAGTGAATATTCTGGAATTCTTAAAATAAATTACATTTCTTTCACAAACACTAAAATAGATGTTTTGTACCCTATTTAAACACCTTACGTTTAATCTTAATTTTTCCTGAATGTTCTATGCAGGATTTCCATAAACAAGTTTATCTCATATAAGAGTTGTCTTGCCGTCGAAATTATGTTGACAGGGCGTTTAGTGACGTCACATGCTATTTATGACGTCGAAATATATCAATGAATGACATTATTTTGCGTATTCATTGTCATTATTATCAATAGCCCTAGTCTGCGCTCTCATTCAAGGCCATGCCTTATTCATATTAGGATAAACCCAAAAAAACATTTTTTGAAAATTTGTCACTTCCTTTTGTCAGAGTTGGGCAGTATAGTTCAATAAACCAAGAGGTCACGCAGACTTTGATAAGAGTATAAGTTACTTACTTAATTATTTGGGGGTTTAATTTCACCATTTAATAGTGTCTTGAAGTCAATATTTGATTTGCCGAGATCAAATCAATGGACAGCATATGTTAAAAGAATACTACCGCTAAGGAAGAACGCAATAGTTTAGTTCTCAAATTTGGCCAAAATTCTATATTCACACGTGGGTTTAAATTATGTCGTGGCTATACAACAGATTCCTATAACGATAAATCCATTAATATTATAAACATTTTTCAAAAACTACTACCATAGTGTATTCTTAATGGGAAATTTGAAATTTATTTCAGTTTAAGAGGTAGCATTCCTTTAAAAAGTGGTTAAATTTATCTGAAGTTAACATTTTAACTGGAACCTCTCGGTTCATTTCCGGTTGCTATGGTGGTTTTATTAGAGAAATATATGGATTGTTGATAGTAATATAGAGGTGGCAGGCTTCATATTGGTTTAATATAGTAAAATCAATGGCACTTTGTTTCAATAAGATGACTATTCTGAGCTCCAATCATTAGTAAAGTACCAACCCATTGATTTGTTTCGTTGGTAAAGGTCAGAGGGCGATTAATATTTTTGTAACGAAAGGAAAAGTTCATGTGTGAGATTTTGTGTAAATATAATCTGGTTGAATGGTTCTTGTTTATTGACACTTCATTTTGATATACATTCGTTAATATAGTCCTTCCTTATTCAGTACAAACTGAAATATGGGGAACCTCTGATCTGTTCTTCGTTAATGTTCATATTTACACAAAATATTGGACATCTTTTCTAAAAATAATTGCATTTGTAAAAAATGAGGTTATTATACATGTATTAAATAAAAAGATTTATCTTTTTGTTTTTTCTAGAATCACTCTATAATTAATGAATATATTTTATAGCAAACAATAAGTCGACGGCATCAGCAGAGTCATCAACTTACCCATCTAGTTTACTCCGAGTTGAAGCAACGGTTAATGAGTAAACAGTGCTGAATAATACTTTGAAATTAGTCACAATAAATCACTTTTATTAATAATGCAAATACAGATTCCTAAGGGAGGTAACTCGTGGCGATTACTTCTCACACATCTTTATTTATTTATATATTTTTCATATAATTTCACATTCAAACTTAAGGTGGTTATTCAGTTTTCTAATTAAGGTTATAATTGATGTCGGGGTAAAATAATATAACATTACCCTCGCGTTGTTTTGAAAATGTTAAAAAATCGAGAAGAATTTTCGGTTTTTCAGGTCTAGATGGGCTGACAAGGAAAAAAAGCGCCTATTCTTCGGATGGGACAATAATCTGGGGCCCTGTGTAAGATCCTACGATAAGTTGAAGGAGGAACAAGAATAGGTTAATGCCGCTGTCCTGGCAAAATTTCTTGCATAGCGTCTGTCTTTCTAAGGCTATTAAATTCATTTTATTTTCCATTTAAACAACGAAAGGAAAGAGCGTAAAATGGAAATATATGATGGGGTAGTAAATATCATATAGAGGCCAGGTAAATATTATTAGCCATCTGGACTGTCCAACAGGAATCTCGAGTTGACAGACCCAGTTTATTGTTCAAGTGCTTTGTATTACGTGGAAAGATTAGCACAGTGTTAGCATGGTTCGTTATTTATTAATCAGTATCATATATAAAAGCCAACGGCAAATCTATAAATCTATGACAACCAACACATTGAACAAAGAGTAGTGTATAACATGATTTTGTTCTGTTATGCAAGGGACAGATAACTATAAACCCCAAATTTTACTATCTATATTTAACTTCGGTATGCCTTTCTATATGTTGTAAAGTCTCTTTAAATGATGAGTTGTCATGTTAACTTTCTAACGTGGATAATGCTGGACACACGTGGGCTTGAAGGCTCAAATTCCACTGAACTATAAACATCGCTTTTGATTAGCTTAGCTAAAACAATGCCCCGTTTCTGATACTAAGACTACGATTGATCCAACCAAATAAGGCAAACGGGTTATTACTAATGTCGTTTTTCAGATGTTCATGTTCAATAACGACAAACACAGTAGGTTAAATATATTCTTCCGAACAATCGTTGGTGAATGTTGTTTCGGGTCGAATGTCATTAAAATCAGTGATGGTACAGACAGGCCATGGGGAATTCTGTAATGACGGACTATAATTTGTATTTAAACGGCAATACATTAGGGAGATGAACACTAGAATGCCTCTATCACGTTCCAATCATAACAGATAATGGTTATCTCAAGGAGAAAGGCTCAAGACATATCGTTGTCTATGTTTAGTTTAAATGAAACATATTAATCATTAAATTATGCAACTAGTTCAAGCGATCTTGTTCCATCCAGTGCGTTGTTTCGTTTTTAATAATATGCCATTATGTTTCGATAATCTGCAACATATCAAGAAGAATTATTACATTATGTACCAATTATTATTGAAATCACGTGTTCCGAGATCTACATCTCGTTTTGGAATATAACATTGGATGGTCCATGCATCCCTGTACCGTTTCACTTTGATCTAAACCCCCACTAACTGTTCTCAAAGTAACTGGCCCTTTGTAAAATTATTTTGATATTCCATCAAGATGAGGTATAGGGTTTTAACTATGGTGGGATTGAATCATACGAATGTATGAATAATTCTTGCATAGACATGACACAAATAAAACTTCGCATCGTTCTTTCATTGAAATAGTAGACAAGAATGTAGTTCATAGGCATTCCTTGACCTAATAAGACACATTTTTATAAACTTTATATTATTACAAATCAACCTTAAGCCTTTAGGATTATAAATGGCTTTAAATATGATTAGAAATCTTTGATGGAATATTCTTTATAGATAGTCATTTTATTTAGTCGAATTACAGATTTAAAATGGTTGCAAACTGTGTTGGTGTATAACTGGTTAAAGTATAACTGGTTAAGAACCAGTTCGTAGTTTCGTATGGGTATCTTAATTGATGTCTGCCTATTTTCTACTTATGATGTCTACTTTCGATATACTGAATCGTTTTTGCCTTATCACATGGGACAAAAATCAAAATAGTTTTCTTTCTGACTCCAGGTTACATACTTTTATGACATAATACCCCTGCGTGAGTTTAATAATACTGGCTTTTACAATAAACTCCTTGTTTAATTTGTGTTAAATATAGCTGTAGTTCCCCCAATAAACAACCAATGCTACTCATAGTTTTATCTCACGGGTTAAATATAGAAATTCTAAAATCGACATAAAGAGATATTGTCTTTAATATCAAAACTTACCGACTGATAGAGGTCAGTTCTATATGTCTTTTTCATTTTGTAGAATTACCATCCAACATCAGATATGTATTAATTATTTACATGTTTCTTGAAAACAATATAGATACTGTAATTCTGGGTTTATTGTGAAATTTTATGTTATATTATAGTCATTGAAAAACCCAGTTATATATGATAACTTGTTAAAGATGAAGTACTAATACAGTCAAATTCTTTATGGAGGTCTCAAATGGTATAAATGTAAGCTACTACCTAAAGACATTGCGATTTTTACCAGTGTTCGCATGTAACTTTGCTAGGTAATCTAGCTTTTTAAACAAAAAGTCATTAGAAATTCTTTTTATTTTTTTTTTCAAATTTCTTTCATTCTGACAAATTAAAGACCTATTTTTAGTGATATTGACGTTTTTAATTAAATGATTCAGATTCTTTTTTCAGCCTTTTTTGTATAACTATTATGTTTCTTAAAAAATATCAATATTCTGGAAAACTAAAATAGACGACATGTAGCTTTCTAAAACACATTACTTTTGTCTTCAACGAAAGAAAAGCAGATGTTTGCCAAAAATTTTCAGTCCAGTATTTGTAAATAGTGATTGATATATATTTTAGCCGATTTCCATTTTTTTTAAAAAGTATTTCTCACATAACTTAGCTTATATGTGATTTCTGTCCTAAAAAACTGAATATTAGCATTTCAGAGACTGTCTTGAAAGGCATTAAGGGTAACCAAATAAACAACTAAAAGAAAGATTGCAACCATTTGCCATGACTTAATAACTGAACACAATTTGATGGTATGTTACTACACGAGTTTCGTTATAGTATGCAGTATAGGACTCCTGGGTTTATTGTACACATCGTTTCATCAATTTAGATTTTGACCATCAGTTTATCTGGCATACTACTCCTGGGATTTAGTGTACCCAATTTACATTGTCCTCAAAAGTCTATATGAAATATTGCTCCTGGGTTTTATTGTACACAACGTTTTCAACAATTTACATTGTCAACATCCGGTGAAATGTTTAACATATTGTTTGTTTAGAAATATACAGGAAACTATCATTCAACGTAATAGAAAGGTATTTCAGAAGATAAATGAACCTGCCGAATAATGCAATAATTCCTCATCGTCAGTTGTTAGATTATAAACAAAATAACATGAAATATGCTGAAAATAAACGTAGAAGTATATTCCATCTTTCAACATCGTTTATCTTTATTCTTACAGGTAAACCAAAAGATAAATGTAAAATAAATCGCATGATGTACGAAGATTTATCAAAATTGGGTAAAATTATCATTTGAAATGTTGTTCCTATACATTTTACATTGAAAATTCAACTTTAAATGATGCCAATATATTTATTTAAAACAAGATTAATAAGTCTTGGCTGTTTATTCTTTCAAAAACTCATTTTTCATTCTGTTATTTAAGAAATCATGGTCGTAAACGAGAACTGCAACGTGTATTTACGTTATCTAATGATTTTTAGCTATACATTCGTGAAAATCCTATCTTACGAATGCTAATGGCTTTATCAAATTTAACGTTTTAATTTAATAGAATTTAGTGCTTTAATTACGTAATGTCATGTTTCAGTTACACATAAACGTTCTTGTTCATGTTACCATAAGTCATTTCGTAACGTGTTCATGTTACAGTTCCTCATTACCTAACGTTTTCATGTTACAGTTTATCATTACCTAACGTGTTCATGTTACAGTTCGTCATTACCAAACGTGTTCATGTAACAGTTCATCTTTACATAACGTGTTCTTGTTACTTTTCGTCATTTCATAACGTGTTCATGTTACAGTTCGTCATTACCTAACGTGTTCATGTTACAGTTCGTCATAAAATAACGTGTTCATGTTACAGTTCGTCATAAAATAACGTGTTCATGTTACAGTTCGTCATTACCTAACGTGTCCATGTTACAGTTCGTCATTACCTCACGTGTTCATGTTACAGTTCGTCATTAGATAACTTGTTCATGTTACAGATCGTCATTACCAAACGTGTCCATGTTACAGTTCGTCATTTCCTCACGTGTTCTTGTTACAGTTCGCCATTACATAACGTGTTCATGTTACAGTTCGTCATTACCTAACGTGTTCATGTTACAGTTTGTCATTACCTAACGTGTTCATGTTACAGTTCGTCATTACATAACGTGTTCATGTTACAGTTCCTCGTAACAGTTCGTCATTACCTAAGGTGTTCATGGTTCATCATTACCAAACGTGCTCATGGTTCGTCATTACCTAACGTGTTCATGTTACAGTTCGTCATTACCTGACGTTTTCATATCACTTATGTGTAGAGTGAAGGTACTGTATGAATTTTTCAGTGTGGGCATCATTTGCTACGTCTGTACCCCTATTACTTCTTATTTCTTTTTTATTCTTTTTGAAATCACACTAAAACAGTTATTGAAAATAGTGTTATGATTTGTTGTCAGTGAAACACGTACCCTTTAATTTAAAACAATAACAAAAGATCTAATTTACAATATCAGCATGATAACGGTTATATATTATTATATGTCAATGATCGTGCTATTATAACCGCCTGAAGCGATCTGAAAATATTTTCTTTTGTTGTCAATGACATATATTTCATAAATTTATTTTAAAAATATACAGAATAGTAACTGATAAAATTGACCTCATGTCAATCTTTGTCTTTAAGCGTTCACATAAGGAATACTATTTGGAGGAATAACATGAAAAGAGGTGCCGAGGACAATAACCTAGCCACGTTAAAAATTTCTTTAAAGAGATTGTAAAGAGGTTTCTCTATCGGTGACGTGATTAAATATTTAGTTTGAATGGAATTTCAGAGACAACGGGAATTGAAAATGTGCAAATTGGTGCTGTCCTTAATAAATATAAATATATAATTTTAGAAAACCTATTTACAATCCCTAATACAGTTTGAAATGGCAGATTAGACAAGAGTTTTAATTTTACACTGTGTGAAATTATCAGTCGTCCTTGTATAAAAGCAAGAGATAAATAGGACGTAACACGCCATAGTTTTTCTATTTCAGTAACACTTAGCGTCCAAAATATATACAGAATCTAATTTAATTAGAAACCGTTTTAATTGACACATTTTGCTTGTCTCTTTAAGTCAGAATGTACTTATCGATGCATAATTTTGTATTAATATAAATGATTAATATGTATTATGACATTTTCAAAATTCGTATGTTGCTGACACGGAAGAAAAGAGCTACAGATAATAGCAAGCTGACCTGCAGGGTATTAAAAATAAGCGGATGATAACTTCAATACAGTCAAATATTGAGGAATGATATTACGTGAGATTTTAATCTGATTAGATAATATGTTTTTTTATCCCTCACTATTAGAATTTAATATTCCTCAAAAAATGTTACCATCACGAAGCTTAAAGCCAAATTTTGCTCAAGTTTTTTTTTCTTATCAAGGAAAACCAATTAATTTCAATAATGAAGTTTTCTAGTTTTTTAGAACTTTTACAAGCCCTGCTTCCATTGGGAAACTCGTTTGCGATACACTCACTGTTGACCATTTTATATATCTGTTATCAGCATAACGCTACGTTTCGTTTAATAATAATATTGTGTATATTTAACGAGTCGCAATTTTGCCAAAATGCTTACAGTCTCTACGTCAAGGGACTTTGATTGGGTGTATTATTAACCGTAGAATCCAAGACGGAGTTCGCAACAGCTTGACTTTGTGAAGAAGATAAAATATAATCTAAAATAGTTACAAGTCAAAAGCTCTTCTTAAAAAACTCATTTTAACAAAAATTTGTTGAGATATAAAACATGGCAGGAAATGTACGATTACAACTTTTGACTAGCGGAAACACAACTTCCTGTCGCTGTAGGAATTTGTGGAATAAAAATGTTGCCATGGAACTAGAATAGGTTTTGTAAGGGTTGAATACTCTTTAACTTAAGAGATAATTTGGGATTTTTTCACAGATTATTTTGCACTGCCCTTTTGGGGGTGGTTTTATTTTTTTTTTTTTTTTCTATATGAAAATGTATTTATTTTTATGTCTGGTCAACTTATGTGTTATATTTCTTTTGTGGTCATGCACTTGAACTTAGAAACATATTTTTGTCAACTAAAACACATGTACTTGTGTATTTTTAAACAAATTGTACTATACATTATATTTGTATGTATTGTTTATATTATTTTTTATTTATTATGTTTTTGATAAATAATTGCATTATCCCAATGGTCTCCATGGGCTGAATGTGCATTGGACCTAATTCTGACCCTGGTAAAATAAAGAATCTATGTTTGTCTCTACGGGCTGAATGTTAGACAAGACCATATCCTTGAATATTGGACCTAATTCCATGACCCATGTAAAATAAAGACTATGCGTTGTCTCCATGGGCTGAGTGTTAAACAGGACCATGTTTTATTGGACTTAATTCTGACCAATGTATAATAAAGTGTCTATTTTTGTCTCCATGGGCTGAATGTAAGACAGGACCATGTTTTATTGGATCAAATTCTGACCAATGTATAATAAAGAGTCTATCTTTGTCTCTATGGTCTGAATCTTAGACAAGACCACATCCTTGGACCCATATAATTCTGACCCATGTAAAATAAAGAGTTTATTAATTATAATTATTAGTGTCACACAAAGAAATAATGGTAACGTGGTTTTATATTGTATATCGAAATTTATTAAGCTATAAGCTTACAATGGTTATAATCCACGCCATTAACGTGGATATACTGTAATCAGAGAAAACATATGTATTTGCTTAGAGTTCGTTTAAGGCGGTATTTGTAGCCTACTAAAATTCCTCTCGTAATCGCTATTAAACTAAGACCCCACCTGGCAGAATGAGATATTGCGATTTTCTAGGTATTAGTGGGCCTACTGGTTGAAATCGGAATGATTATTTTTAAGTACAATCTTAAACTTAAATCAAAATGTGGAAGTCTGAGTTCGAGTATACCTGATCATTAGTATCGGGATATGAGAGTTGTGTCGAATACATACCGATCATTTAGTGGTATTCTGGCTCTCATCATCTCTACTAGTATCTCTATATAAATCATCTATAGTCTGACTCAATTCATTCACCAGTTCATTCGAAATCGTGATAGTAACCAGTTAGTTTCATCAGTGTAACTCATCACAATATCTGTATTTAAATACAAGTGTTTATGTGACCATCGTTATTCCAGTTACCTGGTTCAGAGAAGATATTTTGGACATGATGATGATATAAGTGATCGGTGACACTCGAAGACATTCACGTTTTGTTTTTTGTTTAGAAAACTATTTGGAAATTAAGTAAGTGATCAATGACACTTTGACGTTAACTAAATTTTGTAGCATATGGTTGGGAAACGTCGTATTATTGAGAATTTCAGACAAGGTGACTTTTGACCGACTGCGATCATTTATCGTTTTAGTATGGACACACCGTATCTTTCTATAAAACTATTTGGACACTTTTTGATCTAAAGATTGAAAGATAAAGAAGATTCAGTTCAATACTAATTTATTGAGAAGAGCTTGGGGAGTAGGACATTAAGAGAAAGTGTAATTGCCTTGGATGTTTGTAACATTTCTACAAGAAGTAGCTGTTGGCTCGTTTTGATTTTTATTTCCATTAAAATGCTTTAATTTGTTAAAATTTGAACATAATGTTGAGCTTAACAGTGATTATTTTAATTATTTAATCTTCATATGTTTTGTAACCTTTGATTACATTTTGGTTTCCTAAGCATTAGTTATAACACAGAACACAGGTACAAAAGTTCTTATAAAGATTTAATAGAAGCAACACATGACTGTTCTCAAGAGCGATGTTTATTGTCTCATATGAGCAACTTATCTAATAGAATTAAACACTTCAGAACATAAAAATTCACATGTAAATCATTGTATATGGATCTGAACACAGCAAGCTAACGGCGAAAAGAGAAATATTACGAAGTTAGATTAGAAATTGACCAGAGCCAGTTTTCCAGATAGAGTGAAAAAGAGTAAACAGGTTTATTAGAATTTTCATGTTAATTGACCTATACACAAACGAATAGAAGAGAGCAATACTTAAGAATCCATCTAACTTTTTCTCAAAGCAAATATCAGCAACCAAACAAGAGCAATAACATCGAAGATATTGAAATTTGAATCTCAATCGCACGTTTCTAGTGTGAGTAAACAAATAAGTGCTGATCATCTAGTCCAATACATTCGCCGACTGTGGGATTTATATGACAATTGAACGTCTGACTAGGATCAGGCACTTTACAGTGTTTAAAAAAGTAAATAGATGAACAAGTTCTGAAAGGTAAACGAGCAACTTAACAAATCCTGACTTATCTTTGAGGTTAAGCTGATTCTGTTAATTACAATCGAAGTGATTTAATCGTGAAATGTGTCGTTGAGTGAAACTTTATTAGTGAGTCTGAATGTAAATCAGAGGATTGAAACTTAGCGTGAATACTGTGAACTTTTACCAATAAGCTTTCGACAATATCTCAGTGTGTTTGTATTGTTGTTTTCTGAAAGATCTATAAATGTCGCAGTGGAATTTCGTTGCTTGAACTAGTGTTGACAAAGTTGTAAAAGCTTCATATCAAGCATGAATCCTCTAAACTAAAATCCGATCAAAATACACGTGAACAAACATTGCAACCGACATTCCACCAAATATGGGATGTGTCAACACCAAAAAAGCGAAATTAAAACAAGGCAAGTTTGAAACATCGAAATCGGGAACGCGTAAGACGTATCTGACACCTTCTAATGGACATGCAGGTACGAATGGGACTAACGGCATAGAATGTGACCCTCACGAAGAGGACACGAAGCCCTCTCTAACAGAAAGACAGAAAGAATTGGTCCTGGAGTCTTGGAAAATCGTCCAGGGTGATCTGGATAAAGTCGGAGTCGACATGTTTATGAGGTAAGAGATTTATTATTTTGTGGGGTGGGCAGATGAAGGGGTTAGAGTTAAGTTGACACCGAGCATCGGAATTACCAGTGTCACATACTAGGTTAACGAAACCCAGACGAAATTCATGCACCCATGAATAATACCAAATCTAAGATGTAAAACTCTCTTTCGTAAGACCAATATTACAGATTGGGAGTACTAATGTACTACTATTATTTAGTAGGACACGGTCGTGAAATATAAAAATGTTATCGACGAAAGAAACCTGTGACGAACAATGTGTCTGGTTTAGGTCGAGTCCGTATACGTCTAGCTTCTTCTACTTTGTATTCCCAGGGTTCAATCCCGCCAAAGGTCTGTTTCCCCCTGTCAGTGATATAGTTGAGGGGCAGACATGGAAAAGCGTCAAACCCTGCCATAGGCAGTGTATGTTTAAAATCTTTTTAAGGTCTCATATATCACATAGCTAATATTGTTCTGGGGGAGGGGAGACACCGTTTGTCAAAGTCCACTTATGTGATACTGTTCATTTTTCATGTGGAAGTTCCACCTAACATTCGGATCAGAATGTCTACATAATTACTGACAATTCGACATGTTGGATGTAGCATTTCCTTCAAAGAGTCCACGAAGCTACAGTTTACTAAGTACGTGGACTTTTCACAGCGTTTGTTTCATTAAACATTTTAAACTTTCGCCCATTTCTGCCTATTGTAATTGTCGCCAATGTTCTTAATACTTCTTATGCCAGAGTATATATATAAGACATCGACATTTTAAACTTTCTTCATAATATATCCTTTTCTATAACAATGTGGCATACCAAAAATAATATCTCACTGTCTTATCTCCATCAACGTAAGAGTTGGGTCTTGAGTCGTTTATTGTATGAAATGTTCTCACCAGAACCGTCTGCGGTCAACGAATCCTTGGCTTAGTTTATTTGCCATCTTTATTTTAAGTTGAAAGCAGCTCAAAGGGCTTCCTCATTGTGCTCCCATATTAGTTAAGAGTTAATATATTCTGGGTGTAAGAGAATTATTATGGATGTCAGTGTGGTCACCGGAAACAGGGTCATGGTACGAGGTATAATATGATCACTGTATTACGGACACAGGGTATCTAACGCTAACAAACCCAACCCTAGACTACCCTTATTACCAAATTTCTATAACACTATATCCAAAATACCTTTAGCTTGTGTCCGCATTACTGTGACCAACATAACTGATGTACGTATTACTGTGTCAGAAATATCTGTGTCTGAATTTCTGACAAAAACATACCACGTTACTGTGACCAACATACCCTGCGCCCATATTACTGTAACAATATTTCCGGTTGCCAAAGTTATTTGCCATGTCACCGTTCACCGAGAAATATTATGGCTTGTGAGTTTCAGATTTATTGAAGATTTGTTGATATTCCGAACCGAGTATATGAAATATATTTTGAGATAAAAGATAGAACAGATTCTAGTAATGAAGCCACATTGTTCGACTTATATCACAACCGAGATCGGTAAAACTATATTACGGTTTTATAGAAAATACAATACATCTGTAACTGTTTATATGAGAAAATAATGGATTTGTTCTATACATTTAATGCAATTTTAGCCTAATTAACCAGCGTTTGTATTGTGTATATCGATAAACGTATCTTAGAAGCTTATATTAGCAGAATGAAATAAATGTCTAAATATGTAGAAATAATGAAATAAAAGTTAGTTGAAAGGGTTAATACTGGTCTAATAACACAACATAATACATTAAACCTTGTGTTTATATTAATATTTATTTCATTAGAGATTTTTAGACGTGGCATGATAAGTAACTTAACAAAACAAACGTGTTGTTTATAACTATCAGGGGATACGCTCTAGTTCATTGGGCATTCTTTCACTCCGGGGAACTCGCATATTGCTGGTGTCTTCTTTTGAATAATTTATAGTCTATTTTATTGACAACATTACGATTTTTCAGAGTACGGGATGTTAATTGGCTACCCGAACAACATTGCCGTATTTTTATATATTGTCTTATAGATATTTAGCATAGAAAAAGGACAAGGTTTTTAACCAAAAATTTAGTCGATCTTTTCAATGATATAAATGGACCAATCAAGCTTAGTTCAGATCTTTTGAGATAAAAATGTAATCTGAATTCTGTTTTGTGGAATTTGATCTGATAATATCAAAGATGTCATAATATGTGCTATCAAAAAATTATTACTTTCATTGTCTTAGGGTCGCAGACAATAATTTAAAATGGAAACGAAACAGAATTAAATGTAGGGTTCAGGAAAGTAGATGGGAAATTCCGTTTTATTTTTATGTTCTTCTTTACTTTTTATTAAACACTCTTTATTAGATTTGATTACAATTGTCAAAAATTTGAATTTATAGTAGTAGCTACTATAGTACATTGAATGATATTAGTTTAGTTTGTGAGAAATTACTAATAATTTTCGTTTGTGTTTTGGTTCGTTTAACCATAACACTAACCAGAACTATCCCTTACTGCTTTATTGGTAATTCTGGAGAATAAAATCAAATCACAAGTTAAAGACACTTTGTTCTTATTTCCACTCGCGCAGAATTTAGTTTCATGGAGTTTAAACGACCATGCTAAAACTAAATTCGGCATACGGTGCTAATAAAACGATGTCAAAATCTGTTACGATATTATAAAGACCGTCAAAATATGTATGTGGGATACGATTTTAATAAGAACATATCAAATTATGTATATGGGATACGATGTTAATAAGACGATATCAAAATATGTATGTGGATACGATGTTAATGAAAATATATCAAAATGTGTATGCGGACTACAATGTTAATAACATCATATCAAAATATGTATGCGGACTACAATGTTAATAACATCATATCAAAATATGTATATGGGATACGATGTTAATAAGACCATATCAAAATATGTATGCGGAATACGATGTTAATAAGAACGTATCAAAATATGTATGCGGAATACGATGTTAATAAGACCATATCAAAATATGTATGCTGACTACGATGTTAATAAGACCATATCAAAATATGTATGTGGGATACGATGTTAATAAGACCATATCAAAATATGTATGCTGACTACGATGTTAATAAGACCATATCAAAACCTATTTATGTCGGGATACGATTTAATAAGACCTATATCAAAATATGTATGCGGAATACGATTTTAAGTCAATACCAAATATGTCGAGAATGCTATGTTATTGTGGGATACGATGTTAATAAGACGATATCAAAATATGTATGTGGATACGATGTTAATAAAAATAAATTAAAATATGTCTGCGGACTAAAATGTTAATAACATCATATCAAAATATGTATGCATAATACGATGTGAATAAGAACATATCAAAATATGTATATTGGATACGATGTTAATAAGACCATATCAAAATATGTATGCGGAATACGATGTTAATAAGAACGTATCAAAATATGTATGCGGAATACGATGTTAATAAGAACGTATCAAAATATGTATATGGGATACGATGTTAATAAGACCATATCAAAATATGTATGCTGACTACGATGTTAATAAGACCATGTCAAAACCCTTTATTCGGGATACGTTAATGAAACCTTGTCAAAAACCGTAGCGGGATTTTTAGTCAATACCAAATTGTGAGAACTGCATGTTATTGTTGTGTTAACGATAAAAGAGCTGACAGACAATAACACATTTACTAGTAATTGACAAAGATATAATTTCCGTTTCCAATGTCCAAAAGCTCTTTCAAATGTATCGTACATGTCCTGAACCGTAATACTCATACTTGTACACCGTGTGCAATTAACTTTATCGTTCCGTCGGGACTAAGTTATTTTGTCCATTTGCATTAATTTCGATACATGCATTGTTGCTTGATATCTCCTGTTTGATGTCTGACTAGGTCAAATTTAGAAAAGTTCTGCTCGCCAGTACATTATTCTTTAAAAAGGTTCAATATTAAGTAATTAATTAACTTGAATTGATTTGGATGAATTGTTTTTCAAGCTATCTTATTCTTAGCCATTGTCAGGCAAAGTCAAATTCTCAAAAAAGCGAATTGGAAAATTGTTCCAGTCATTAGGCCCTATAACAGATTCACTACTACATGTATTGTAGTACATTAGATTTCCTATGGGATTCTTTGACTATTTGAAATCATCTATATTTTGTCGCTTGACTACTTCTGACCTATGTCTGACAAAGCGATAAATTCGATAGATGGTGTCGTTCTGGAGGTAGTTTTAAAAATAGTTTCACACTTTCTCGCATCGTCGCGGGCTCTATTACTAAGTGAAATGAATTCTATACATTATCTTGTCATTTACCTATTCACGACTGAAGTCTGGATAAATTTACACCTTTTTATAATTAACTTAGCGCCCCGTCACACCCTTATGTCCATTTTCAGTGTATTGTTTCATGACGCTCGCTCATTAGCTGTCTAGCAAGTTATTCAATTTGAGCAAAGGTTCTCTAGCAGGTAATCTGTTATTTGGCATTAGTTTAAACCCAGCATGTCTCGATTGTGTAGTAATGGGTTTTCCTATTTTTCCTAGGTTAGTTTATCTACAAACCGTGATTATGGGCTTTCTCGCTCGCTAGCTCATTCCTTGTCTCATAAGCAACGAAAGTCTACTTCCGTCTAGATTTCAATTTGCTGCCAGGTTATTCTTGATTACTCTCTTGGATGCACAGACAAAATTCTCAAATTAAAAACCCATCAATTGTGTCACGTAAAACCTGCTCAGACTATGATTATCATAATGACTCCCTTGAAACCCCAACAAATGAGCAACACTTTAATACACTTCCCTTATGAACACATGGAACAATTTGCAAAAATGGAAATCATTAAAAGAATCAATAGAAAAAAAAGGTCTTAACCTTCAAGACATGCGATTTGTTATATAGTAATACTGCCATCAAACTCATTAACAAGTTTTCACAAATACAGAAGATAGCTTGCCAGGCAAGGTAACATACGCCCACTGGCAGCCTTGAATTTGAATAATATATTGAGCAATAACTCAAAAAACATTCATTGAATATTGAACCCATTGACAAAAACTCAAAAACTGTCAAATCGAAAAATTCAAACTTGACCACCATCTTATCTTTTTCAATACTCAAGTTTCATCAAATCTTTTAAAAAAATTGTGGCTTCTTTTGCACCCACAAAACTTTTTGAAGCAATTTAACTAAATCAAGGGCAATAACTAAAAAAATCATTTATTTAAAAAAGTCTTACTGTCTTATCAATTCTAACACCAAGGTCCATAAAAATCCTTTGAAAATTGAAGCTTCTTATTGCAAGCACATAATAATTTTGACGCAATTTTACTAAGGCAAGGGCAATAACTGAAAACCGTCAAAAAATTGTCAAATTCAAACTTGACTGAGGTCTAATCAATTCCAATGCTCAAAGTTTCATCAAAATCCTTTGAAAATTGTAGGTTTTATTGCATCAACAATTCAATTTTGACAAGATTTTACTAAGTGAAGGGCAATAACTCAAAAGAGTTCATAAAAAAATCGTCAAATTCGAACTTGACTACCGCCTTATCAATTTCAATACTCATACCAAGTTTCATCAAAATCCATTGAAAATTGTAACTTCAAAAGCATCAACAATAAATTTTGACGTGATATAACCAAGTCGAGGGCATATTCATGTGGGCGTATAAAAAAAAAACGTTAAATTATTCGTCATTTGAAGGCTTAAATTCCGAACTGTATACAAGTTACTGATTAACTTAGCTAAAATTCTCCATTTCTGGATCTAAAGTTAGAGCGGACAAATGACGAATCTATCCATTTAAGGTATTATTACAAAAGCTATGTTGACGTTCATCTTGTATTCTTTTAAAAAAAGAAACGCTGTCAATAGAAGTCATTGAGAGGTTTGTAACACTAATTATTACTCTATAAATACTATTATTTCACGAAGAATTAACAGTAAAACCTGGCAATAAAGTGTCAGTATGTGACAAACCATTGTGGCTTCATCTAATTAAGTCGGTTAAAAAAACTATTTCTTTTTTATTACATTTTTTATAATTTGTTTCCAAAGTAGAAATAGTTGATTAACTTTATGTGTTAACGTTTTGTAAACTAATTTGTTTTACGGTCATCGGGACAATGTTGCACAGGTGGTACTCACGGCGATTCCTACAAAACGCTATGGGGTAGAGCAAATTCTATCCAAATTCAAATTCAATTTTTCAGCCTGCATGTGTCCTCAAACGCAAATCAACACCCCCGAAAGCGTAACGGATGGCTGAGGTGACATTTGCGTCTGGTTACGTACAGCCCTTTTTGACATCGATACTTTGGGTTTTCTGCGGAATTATCATAGAGATATATATTTTGAGTTTGAGCCTGGGTTCGATTGTCGCTTACGTATAGATACAATCGCAACTGTCCCTCGCAACACGGAAGAGATATTCCTGTCAAAAATATACAGTCTTCAAGGTGGTCGTGATTTGGATATTCCGGCATTTACACATTTGTGAACTTGGTAAAGATATTCATAGACAGGCTCTGGGTAATCGATGAATAATTACTAAGTTCTAATATACATTTTCCTGCGATATTCTTTGTCAGTGTGTCAGTGGACCTTGGCTTCATAAGGATTGATATATTACTGCAAATCATTTAAAAGATCATTTGATATAGGCTTATCAATAACAGTCTGTGATCATTTGTTCATCAATTCTACTAACATACAACGAAAGTGACTGAGAATCGATGACTTTATGGATTCAATTCCAATCATACTCTCGGTCAGTCGGAAACTATTTATCCCAGTTTATATATTTTAACTGAGAATAGGGTCTTATACTGATAATTTCCTTCATTGCACACTGCATGGTGTTATCCATCTTCATTAGCCCATATGGTGCAAAAACATGATGTAAAATTCCACTCATTTCCCACAATTCAATAAAATATAGATTGAATGTGAACGATGTATTAAACAGAATAAAATCGATTGTGTATGATATTCGCTTATATTTTGTATTAATTTTGATAAAAGTTTGTACCCTCACTTCATCTTAACTTAGTTAAAAATATAATGTTGACATTGTTTGCCCAAACTATTTATCGGAATAATTCTTTTTTTCTAAGCATTTCTTGGAAGACTATGGCACTTTTATGCATCTCAACCAAGAGAATGCCCCCATTCATTCAGTATTCCCGCTTTTTGTGGCCCCACGCGTTAACTTTGATTATGATGATCATTGACAATATAGCAGTCCGAAATCATAGATGGTATCAAAGCTATTAAAGACTAAAACTGATGCTAAAACATTGGCGATCCTTGAATGGCATGTAATAGTTGATAAATTTAACTCAGAAGAAGACATCATAGATTACAACTATTGTTTATTAATACTGCTATACTTAATGTATAAGTTTTAACGTCATTCGATCATTCGGAATGGTTTAGTGTTCTGCCAGAATATAATAGTGCGTCATCATCTTACTCGATTGGTACTAAGATCATAGTAGCAGTGGCCCTTTGGGTCTCCTTAACATCGCCATACGTGTACATTAAGAAGTTCAATAAGTTGATCTTTAAATCAAAGGTGATGATAATTGAACTAGCTAATAAATTTAATATGATGCCTGGAGACACATTGAGAAAGACGAGAGTTAGATCTGCTAACAAAGTTAATTATCCACTATAGATATTTAACAGCCTAACTCCTTTATTACACACAAATAAACACAGTTCGTCTGAAGACACAGTATAGAGACATTGTTTTAGGAGCAATACTAAAGCGATACATGACACTTTTGTTACATAGTATCAAACAAATAACGCTCGATAACAGAACATTTCTCACCATAAACACTAGGAATAAGAACATTCACTACCAAACACTCTCGCAAAAAGAACATTCACTGCTATAAACATTCGAAATGAGAACATTTCCTACCTTCTCCATTCGATATAAGAACAGTATCTACCATAAACACTCGATATAAGAACATTTCCTACCATAAATAATCGGAATAAGAACATTCACTACCATAAACAATCGAAATTGGAAAATTTCCTACCATAAACACTCGATATAAAAACATTCTCTACCATAAACACTCGATATAAGAACATTATCGACCATAAACACTCGATATAAGAACATTCTCTAGCATAAACACTCGATATAAGAATATTCTCTACCATAGACACTGGGTATAAATGCATTTCCTACCATAAACACTGGATATAAGAACATTCTCTACCATAAACACTGGATATAAGAACATTCACTACCATAAACACTCGATATAAGAACATTCTCTACCATAAAAAAAAACTGTATATAAGAATATTCTCTGCCATAAACACAGGATATATGATCATTCACTTCCATAAACACTGGATATAAGAAGATTCACTACCATAAACACTCGATATAAGAACATTCTCTACCATAAACACTGGATATAAGAACATTCACTACCATAAACACTCGATTTAAGAACATTCACTATCATAAACACTCGATATAAGAACATTCTCTACCATAAACACTCGGTATAATCATATTCCGCTTGATGGGGTATTCGTCATTAACGTATCATAATTTACTCTTATTTATGTTTTCATGATTTATATTATATTTGTAAAATAACACTTTTTATTATACAAGGCGAAATAATTTAATAGCTACTCTTCAATTATTGTGCTTTCTAAGAAATCGTTCCCGGAGTAGGAAACCAATATCCACTACGCCAATCAAAAGAAATGTCTTGTTTTGAACAAGGCTGAACCACTGTTTTTTTTATATCCTTATATACGTTTTTTTTTGTCATTATAACGTTTCATCAATCAAATAAAGTGTAGCAACACATCCCCCCCCCCGGCCCAGATGTTGATATTGAAATATGTTTACAACACGCGCTCGCCAGAACTACAGTGGTCGTCTATTTCTTCTTGATTCACTAGATTCGTTATTTCTTCATTAATTTCTACCTCATAGGTTTAACTTATTTTCAATCTGTAATTCATGAGGTCGCCGAGCAGAGGCCCCACAATCTCTACTATGTAAAAGTAACAAAAAAGATTGATGGGCAACTGACCAGCTTGCAATATAGAAATGCCATCAATATCTAGGTTGCGTTCAGCATCAAGGCATTGTATTAAAAAAAGCGTATAACAACAATGAATACCGATGAGAATTATAATTATTATAAACCAGGCGATTTTTTCTGCAATTTTGTGAATTCATTAGATAATAATGAACTTTAAAACTAATGTACTTTTTAAAACTAATGGACCGAAATAGGAGGCGGAAGTAGATTCTAATCTGAAATGAAAAAAAACAACACACTAGTTCAAATAAACGGAATTAGAGCCAAATGAAAATAACATTTCTGAGAGAATCTTTTTTTGCCATTATCTTATGAAACACTATAAAATGCATGCTGACGTATAATTGAAATATCCTTTAGTCCGGTAACCAGGAAATCAAACCAACAGATAGACTACTATACAAAATTTTAAATATACTCGTATATACGCACATATGTCCCTTATCTAAATAAATTGGGCTATCCATCAAGGTGGCCTCGGAATGAAAATAGTTTAGCTCTAATTACGCTCGACCATGTGAGGATGATTTTATTTTGCATTAGGCCAACCGTGGTTGTTTGGTAATTATCTGTCAGGTGGCTGACACATCGACCTATCCTAGAGAATAAATTTGTTGAATTTTGTTAAGATAACCCTGTCTCTACAATATAGCGAGTGAATGCAAGTGATTATTAATGGCACGAAATGATTGCCTCTCGGAATACGATCGTCATGCTTTATGCTCCTGACAATATGACCTATACATAAATTGTTGTCAATGATATCCTCTGGGGTAAAAGCAGCAGAAAAGTATGGAATGATTCCTGGGAGAATAATTAGTGAAGTAATGCTATGGAAAATTGTATATGGTTATTAATGGTACAGAGATTTAACTGATTATTACGTTCTACATTGTAACAGAGTGGACGGTTAGTGCAGCTAGGTCACAATCAATCTGGAATAAAGTCGCCCAATGGCGGTGTCAGGAACTTGGGGTATGAATAGGGGGTGTTTCCCATGGAGATTATAAAATTATATTTTTATATTATAATACATCCTCAAGGAATGAAACTATAATAGTTCAGTATTGTAAGATAAGTTAAGGTTCAAATGACCTTAGTTAATGGGGTAGATCTCCACTTCATTCTCGTTATTCATACAATCAATCAGAGCATTTCAACAAAGATCTTTATTCTATTAGTAAAAACCTTTATTTCATTGGATCTAAGATTATCAGTATTGATTCATCGTATTTATACAGTCTAGTGAAGGGTGCTCCAATTTTATTTCAATGAACTGCTTAGTCCTTTTCCGAACACGAGCAGACAGTGGCGGCGCCAGCCCCCCCCCCCCCCACTCCCCCCGAGACTAGAGAGAGAGGGCAGGGGCAAACTGAGTCAAAGGGAGACAACTGTCAAGCCTGAACTCAAAGTATGCCGGGTATATAACGGTGTCAATGTCACGTCAATTTGCAAAAAATTAAAAAGATTTTGCACTGTCTGACATATTTTATCACCGCCACTATATGTAAATAATAATAAAATAATAAACACATATTTAGAGTGCTACCTTCCACTACAGTAGTGTTCAAATGCACTTTACAAATACATAAATAAAAGAGTACAAAAAGTAAAATATATCAAAATCAATTAAATATTAAAACTAAATAACATCTACAAAAGCTGCCTTAAAAAGATATGTTTTTAATTCTTTTTTAAAAGAGTTATAAGATGTGAGAGATCGAATATTAAAATCTAAAGAGTTCCAAAGTTTAGGTGCCTGATAATAAAAAACTTCTCTCGCTATAGTGTACTAAATTTACTTTCCTTTCTACTAATTTATGTGTGTCATTAGTATTGAACTATATATAGCACCAGAATAAAAACTGTGCTTAAACTCCATTTTATTTATTTGGGAAGTTTAAGACAATATTCTTACTGATGATCAAAATATACTATCCTATCATTCAGCCACCGTTTTCTCTATAACGTTAGCTTCTTGTTTAAATTCTCTCCGATTCTCGATGTGATTTTGTAGTTTATCGGAAAGAACACCAATTCCAGCTGCAGCTATAAGTATATACTTGTAACAATAATTTGTCACTTTTCCAATCATTTGGAAAATATGCCAAAAATAGGAAAAGAAAGATTTGATTGATCGATTATATAGTAACATGGTTTACTCAATCTGAAGAATCTTAACTAACAATGTATCCATCTTCTGAAAACATTTTTTATGAAAAACTTGGCAAATATGAAGTATTTTTTTAATCGATCGATCCATCGAGTGGCGTTGTTGACGTTATCAATAGTATGTTATCACAGAATGGTCAATAACTAGAAAAATCTCTATAATTCAAGTGACACTGTCATCTTCATAAGTACTTGAGCTGGTGTAAAAACAGAACATGTTTGGAATCGGGTGATTCTAGGACTGAAAGAAAGTGTCTGAACAAATAATAGATGTTGTAAATAAGCAACATCATTAATGGCCACTGAACTAATATCTAGTTGCTCTCTAACATGGAGTTCCGCACACTATTAATGAAGACGAGCAACGTCATACTGTGAGGAAAGCTTTGCCAAGTCAGCGGTATAAGGTCCTCTTGTATGACTTCCAATTGTCTTAGGATTTGTAATAGCCTTAGCACGTGTTGCCTTGGTTTATTGTCCCATCTGAACGACTAGACGCTTTTGAAATTGAACTTAAAAAAGCAAACATAAAAAGTTAGCAGTTGGAAAACGAACTACCATCAACCCTATAAAACTCAACTAGATTGCTTGATACAAATAGTAGTCGGCTACCGAGCAAATGGTGGAAAATTCAGTTCTTACCAAGGACCAAGCATAGAAGAGGGAAACGAAGTGTAAACAACGTTGGGAACTGAGAATACACTGGTTTATTTACGTACTACAATAACGCAGAGATTCTGGTATAAAGTGATGTTATATGCCTGTTGGCTGTTAGTTTAAAGTCAATAAGAAGAAAATTGGTTGTAATCAAAGATCATAGCAGTCTGATTCCTGCTAAATCTCAAATTCCAACATGTGATTGTTATATTCTGTAAATACTTAATGATCGTGATTAGTAGGCTTTTATTTCCAGACGTAAACACACTCTTTATTTGGTATCAACAACTATTTTACGTGCGATTACTCGTTAAATGGTATATGATTGTAATTTGAATAGAATTTAACTCTTGTCGAAGAGGGGGTCTCCGTTTACTGGAATTTATTTGTAATGTTTAAGTGCTTCCGAGCCCTAGAGCCCTTTCTAAAGATATCTCTTATCTCCATTTTCCATTTATTTTTTTTTAACAAATATTTAATAAATGGAAATCTGTAAAGGAAAGGAGCAATGAAAAAAAAAACGTATTTTGTCCTGCGGTATATCGAATCTTCTCATTATCAAAGTGTTAATTGGAGAAAGGTATTTTTTTATTAGCTTTTTAACAGATATACCAACTCTTAGAACAACTAAAAAATATTGCAGTTTTTAAACATAAGTTTTTGTTCATCAGAGGAAATACCTGGTGTCAAAACTATACGACAGGAGCTTTCTATAACACAATAAATAAATAAACACAGCGTCTTTCAATTATTACTGACTTATATTGAGATTATATATTCTAGTCCTGGAACCTAATTAGTCGAATTGATGAATATATACTCTTATTAATCAAAGTTTAGACTTTCAAAATTAACTTCCATTCTAAGAGGTAGTATTCCTTTAATGTTAACATAAGACAGACATCTTGGACAAGCAATTGTCTGGTTAATATCAAAAATAGAACAAAATAGGTATTAATATCATTTTGTATCCTTGTTCAACTTAGAACGAAACTAACGGACGTTTGAAACACTCTGATGGGTTGTCAGTAGCGTGGACCTTTTGTGTCTAGTTAATACTTTCTTACTTATTGACTGGATGTGGTCGGTCAGAGATACAACGTTAGGAAGCAGATTATATGTGTTTGACAACAAGGCAGTTTTCTTATACCAAGTAAATTAGAATAAAACCTAATGACCCGGTTTCCGGTTATTTATATTTAAGGGCTCTTCGAAGAATATGTTTCATTGTCATGGTGTCGATTTGAAAAATAACTAAAATCACGCTTTTTCTTATATTTCCCTGTAGACATTTCATATAGTATTGCACTAGTTGAAGCCTTTAATTTCACTATCAAGTTTTTGATTGACACGTATAAAGCGATGACATTTTCAACATTATTACTGTAAATTTTTAATCAGAAACAGATTTACCTTGGGGTTAATCTCGAAATGAAACTTGTGACCTATTTCCATTACAGCACGATCGTGATTGGAAGCAAAGCCTACAGAGATATAACTTGCTTACAAATAACATCAATGGAAATATAGTTTTGATGTTGGCGGTTTGTAGAGTAGCATCAGTAGTTTTTGATGGTTAAAGTTAAGCTCACATTCACGATATATTTTGGTTCAAAAGATTAACTATGATGCGTGTAACGACATCTGCCTCCATCATTAACGCTATGCGACCAACACGAGGAGGATTTCAAAAGTATGCAATTTTTGTATTGATCATGAGTTCATAATAATGATAATACTATGAAAAGGTGGAGGAAGTGACTTGAATAAGACTATTTGCAACAACTGGTAACTGGTTTCATCGTACTTCATCGTTCAGGTGCCAGGAGTTAGGAGCCCCAAACATTGCCTAGTGAAAATCGATGGTACTCCCATTGATATAAAGCGCTAAAAACAAATATGTCAATATTCAAACTGCTCAGCAGTATATCATTTTCTACAAGACTTAGTAGCTATGCTCGGATGTTCTTTCAGGTATCACCAGGTACCCTACTGGGTTAAATACAGCTCACTCACAGGCAAATATTTGTATGTAAAATGAGGAGATTTGAGAGCGGTAGACAGGGGTGTTGCCAAGATTAGTAGGTCCCCCCTTACAAATGCCACTCTGTATACCACCCCAGGGTGTTCAGGATTATATCTGTGATACAATTATTAATTTCTATTAATATTTTGTTATTAAACACTGTTATTAAAATTCGTGACATGACCTGACACTTTATATTATTAAAACATGTTTATCAAAGGACAGTAGGTGTCAGTGGGTGTCAGATAGAGTCCAATTTCGCCAATATTTCTACGCTGTCAATGACATATAAAATTGATTCTCATGTTCTATATTTTGTAGTTATACACCTGCAGGTTTCAAAAACACAGATTAAAACTTAAAGAGTTTAACCACTTGATATAATAAAGGAAATATTATGGTAAAACTCACTTTTTTAATAACAAAGCACAAAACGTTCAAACACAATTTGCAAGTGTAAATCAGATGAAACGATATTTGGGTTTAAACTTCGGAAATAACTACAATGAGGCCTTGTGTTGGAACGTTATGAGCTTTTTTTATATAAAAGAAGTGGGTTAAACTATAATATACAATTACGGTTTTTGTTATATCTGCTTGTAGAGCTACAGCGTTTGGAAACGTAAAAGGTGCTTACACCAGTGGATAGTATCAGATGCGAGCAGTGCTGTTAGTCTTATATTTTGTATTGGTCCCTTAGTCACAGTACCGGGTATTTTTTTTTTAACTGTGGAATATTTGGAGCATAAAATCATTGGACATTTATTAAAGATGGTTCTACCAATCGTATATCTATCTCACTGGTTGATAGACTTACCAAGTCCTGTTGGCACGAGTTGCGCCCCTTATTTCACTTTAATTTTTTCGAATTAAAAAACAATATAAGCTTATATATATATAACCTTTGTGATATAAAACACTTTCCTTGGGGTTTTATGCTATTTAAAAAGCCTTCTATATAAATTCTATGGGATACTCTATCTAACATCTCAGTATATTAGTATTGTGGTAATCTCTCATTTTAATTCAAGAAGGCCTTGAAATAGACAGTATAGCTCACTGGTCGCCGATACTGATCTGGATATAAACATTGGTACACGTGTGATAATTCTACTACCAGGTGCTACATGATGCGTTCGTTCATTATGAGAATCTGAACATCATCCCATACATTAAGATAAATATTCCTGGTTTGCAAAAGTCTTACAAATAAAAAGTCTAGATCACTGATTGTTCAACAGACCTCGTCTCGAAGGCACAAGTTCTACCCCTTTCTTCATCTGAAAAGTCCTATGCCTGGTTTAATCCTAATTATAAGATAGTGCCTTCGCTATTTCTTACAACATTCAATATCAAACAAATCGAATTCAAATAGCTAAACTTATTTTTTTAACATAATTTTTAGAACCAATTGTTAATAAGTTTTATTTACTACCATTTGCTTTTGGACGGTTATTTAAACAGATAACCAGGGCTTTATGGGAATAATTGGAGACGTACTCGTGTCAGTTCATACTATGATACTGGAATTATGAGGCGTATAAACAGCCCTAGGTGTAATATATAAGTAGCATCGTTTGAGTTCCAGCCACCGGTCAGATTCCGGTAATTTGTATTATCAGTTATAATGGTTACAGATTTATTAAAGTTCAATATCCACTGTATTGTCGAGACCGATTCGAAACAATCCACTAATGTATATTTTTGGGTACAATAAATAGTAATTTTACTTAAAATATCTCATAAATACATTCTCTTTAATGAATGACCTGCCTTTAAACACGAAACGTAAATACAATACAAGGAAATGGGATGTGGTGCAATAGAAGTCTATTTCCATATTATCAGCCCCTCAACGTATTTGACTTAAAGAGGGACAGACAGGATGAACATTAGCAAGGAAATAATTGTCTCCGCCGGCAAGCATTTAACACCACCTTCTCGTGACCTTACTCCAAGAGAAAAAACCTCCTCTACACTTCACAGAGATCTCAATTTTATTTTCTTAACAATTAGCTTTTAAACCAAGAACATAAATAAAGTGTAAGATCGCGTGAAGGAAAGAATTAACTCCAGACTGAAGCCTCAGTATCAGTCGCGACAATTTTTATTGGATTTGTATTATTTCATCCAGATATCCAGTAACTTCCTTTCGAGTTTCCGGTCCATTCATCAATCTGTTTGATTCCCAGAAGATGTATAAACAGATATAGGATTTAATAGTTAAATAGTGTGAAACAAACTAGGTCGTCCAGTCTTAATTGGTTAAACTAGGATTATGGTTATAAACTATGTTATATTGTGATATTGTGTGGTTTGTTGGAAATAGGTCGAACGATATCCGATGTCCCCCTTTTTGGTAGTTGACTTGAGTACGGAGTAATTTAAGAGCACTGAAATTGATTTTTACGTCCTTCCGATCTGCACCTAACAAGCCCAATTTCCACCTCTTTTCAGCATGAACAGTCCTTGCCATTCAGACATCTTAACAGTGTCATTACGAATCTTGACTGCAAATAGCCACTTTTCTGTATCAAGGTGTGCAGCTATATGATTGGATTTGAGACCAGCGATACAGCCAATCATAGCCCTCGATAGAAAGGCTGTTAAGGTTTTGTCAAGGACTCTCATTGCCGGTATTCGCTAGCATACAACCCAATCACCTTGCTTTATTTACAAACCTCCATAATACAAGAAAGGAGACTATTGTAGCCTAAGTACAACTAGGAAGTTTGTAGCTTGACACTGTAAGATATAAAGTGAGAAGGTTGTAGTATGACATTGTGAAGATGTAAAAGAATGAAGTACTTGACATTGACAGCTTGACATTATGAAGACAACAAGAAAGTACTTTCTCAGCTTTTTCTACAATCGAACCTTGATTCTTCGAGTTAACTTATAAATTTTGAACCATATATTATTGAACGAATAAGAATCTTGCTGTAATTTGGACCACTATCTGAGTAATTCGGTTACACGCAGAATAATTTTGTCAGGGCTGATTAGATTTTGTTAATTGGACATCAGTTCAAGTCTTCCATTTTATCACAGTTAGCCTTATTCCGAGAGACTTTACAGTTGTCTGGTAATTAGAATTCTTCTTTTATGTTTAATTACAAAATAAGTTGGACTGTACAAGAGCTGTTATCGGTTTTTTAAGTGGGCACACTTTAATTCAAATGCATTAAGTGATAAGGCATTTACGTTAAAGTTTTCGGAATAGGGTGATTTTATTCTCGCAAATGTGTAGAATGGAACAATGGCGAGAAGGGATTTACGTCTTAGTAAACTTTCCATGGTTGTTCAACAACTTTCATGATCCGAGATGACTATTGGACTTACTAAATTTCTTTCTTATTGAACATCAAACAGACGTTCTGATACCTAATATTCAAATAAAATGAATTTATTTATTTTTGATTGGCTTTCGATATGGTTTTTACTACTTTATATTCAAATTGGCTTGCACGGTTACAGATGAAAATGGAAGAAAATAACTGAATGGAAATAAAAACTTGAATTATAACGTAATGGTATTTTCTCCAAATCGTCCATCGATACAAACTTGTTTTTTTTGGGGGGGGGGGGGTATAGCTAATATTGCTGCAAAGTAAAAAAAAGGTTCCGAAAAGTCGAATGCAAATGGTGTCATTAAAAATTCTCTATCTGAGGTCAAGGTTTCGTCTATTAACCAAGGGATTATGATTTTCTTATATACGACTTTTGTTTCTGTTCTTATCAATAAGACTAATAGGAAACTAAATTGTGTTGTATTCAATATACCCAGGATAATCTAGTCTTGACAAGTGTAAAGAACTTAAAGGAATACTTCATCTTAGAATGGACATAAGTTATAAATCTAAAACATGGTCAGTAAGAGTATATTATGTTCATCAATCAGGTACTATGAATAAAGAATAGAATCTCAAAATATAAAACAATTTATCAATACTAAGTAATTATCGAATTACCCTGCTAAGCGGGTGTTACAATTACCAAGTTTTATGGATTATAGATGGATTCTGTAGTATTGTTCGAACACCAGGTCAGTCCACTGATAATAATGACTTGTATAAGTTTGAAATTTTCAAATGTTTGGTCATACTGGGAGGTTATATACCTTTAACAATATTCCAATCGAAGCTTTACACCAGCGATACTTCAGATCATCTTTATATAAATTTTATTTGTCTGAAATCTTTTTTTAGTTATCTTGACAGTTGGATTTTAGCACCCAAATTGTATTTTTCAATTTCTCATTTATTTTTTATTTTTTGCATTGTCCTTTTCTGTTTATTTGAATTGGTAACATCTTTCAAAAGTTTTCATGTAAAAACGCACGCCTCTTGTCTGTGATATCAGTTTGTATGAAGTGGACGTAACCTTGTCATCTACTAAACTAAACACAACAATTTATATGGTTTATAACTGCAGATCGATTTGTTTGTGAATTCCATTCTTGAAGAACCACTTTAAAAATCTCACGTGAATAACAGTTGCAGTTCTATTTAGAATTATCCGATCTCTGAATAAAGCTTAATAACCTCTTGAACTGAACGATCGATCACATTTAGTTTCAGTCGTCTTTGTCTTATTTTTAAAGGAAGTAAATCAATGGACGAATTGTCTCAGACTAAAATGATAAACTGACTATTAACCCTAGGGACTTCACGTCGTTTACAGCAATTTATAAAAACAGAACTATTTATATTTACGGTGGCCCATATACTATATAACTATTTTTTTCTAATTTGAATTATAAACCCTTGTTTTTATTTTAAAACTTTTGATTTTATTCTAAAACCTGATTTATAACCGAGCTGGAAAAATTTTCAGGTGATAATTCAAACAATTTATTTTTTTAAACTTTCGTTTGATCTACATTTTATTGAAGTTTCTGATATTACAAATGAGAGATGTTTGGTTCTTCTTAGATGAACATTTTCATTTCGAATTATAATATATAATCATTTCTCTCCAGTACAGCATCATAAACATCACACGTACAACATGTCATTAACTTTAACTCAAAACCCAAAGGACTTGGGTGAATGAATAAAGCTTACGTTCATTATACCGATAGGATTTATTACGAAATATTAGAAATCTTGTGGTGTATCATATTACAGATTTGATACAGCCTAATATCTCTATCAAGCTTAAGTGATGATAGTTCAATTGTCATCCATCTTTTACAAACACACCATTCAATAAGATTTAGATTTAAGTATCAAACGAAATTTTTGTAAATAAAAAAAGCATTGATTTATTACAAGGCTGAAAAATATTTTCAACCTAGGTGATAATTCAAATTAAATAAAAAAATCATTGACTATCAAGTTTTTAAATGAAAATCAAAGTTTGAAAAAAAGAACGAAGTTTATAATTCAAAATTAGAAATAATAATTTTGTTGTATATGGGCCGCCGTACCTTTTTACTGTCTCCGACAATAGTTAATGGTTGCCTTAATTTAAATTTGTACTTTAGTGAGGATCGTTAATCTTGATTAAATGAGCAATTTGAGTTTATGAACAGTATCTGTTTTCGATGTGGCTATTTGGTCTAAAGGTTGCAAGCAATCTCAAGCAATATAGAAAATGTATCTAAAGGAGATAGATTAACAACTAATACAACTTCTTATAGAAATTTATTTTAATGTACTTCAAATGTTCTTTCAAGTTAGGGTGAATAGGAAGGAATGGTTGTTTCCTTTTTTTTTTATTACAAGTCATTATGTGAGTAGCCACCGGCAGTGTAAACAGGTTGTCGTTGAGATGGAAAATTTCATAAGTGGAATTTTTATACTCGCCATCGACTGAACGATCTAGCTGTTTATTGGTGGCGGTGAGACATTGAAACCTTTGAGAAAGGCGAATGTGTCATAGAAAAAGTATATATTATGTGAAAATACTTTGAGCTGTCAATATCAACAGTAGGACACTGTATTCTGGTTTAAGTATTACAGGGGTCGTTTATCATCATATTAATTCGATAATTGTTAGCATTTATATTGTTTCTAAGAAAAGTCTATATCAGGGCATAGATACGCCACTTATCCACTTAAGAGGTTCTATATGACAGTCGGTTTGAGCGTAGGTACTTTACATGATGTCATTCGGTTGGTTACATCGAGCAAATGATGGCTCTGGGTTTAGATCTCGATCGGCAATGATAGACACCCGATGATAGTGGACAGGTTATCTTCCATCCAGTATCTTAATTCCAGTTGTAAATATTATGAGCCAGGTGGTAGAAAGGATCCTTAAAACTGAACCTTATTTGTAATCCTTGTAAACTATAATTGATTCTTTCTTTTCGGAAAATGTCGCATCGTGGATATTATAAAACAACACATTGTATTACATATTATATATATAAGAGACCTCTCTTATAAGAGACTATTAATATACCCTCACAATCAGCAATGATAACGACTTCTCTATTTTACTCATTTTTTCTAAATATATTTTCAGATTGTTTGAAACTCAGCCAGATGTTCAAAACGTTTTTGTTCCCTTTCAAGGTAAATATACTATTATTATGGCCATTCATTAACTTTAAAATATTGAAAAAAGACAAGCTATCCCTATTACTTACCAGAATAACCGATTTTAGTTTATCACAATGAAAGTATAAAATCATTGTAACATACAGAAATAATACTCGGTAATTAAATTCATTCTACTATACAGAATACTAGATAAGTGCAAATGCCTTTATAGGCACCTCGAAAAACATAATGACCATTCAGAAGACAAAACATTTCCATTGTGGCGCTTTCAAAGACAAAACATTTGGGCTGAGCAATAATTAAAGGATGTATCACTAATTAACCTTAAGGCGAGATTAAAAGAAAAACAATAAGATAAATTATTTATGATACTGACGCTGGTAATCAGTTATTTTGTCTAGCTAATCTAATGAATCTTAAAAGAGCAAACATTAATTTCCTCTACTATGCCTTTAGAAAATGAGGGGATTGAAGTTTCTATTTTAGCATAAAGACACAATGATATTGAGTGATAAAATGTAATTGTTTGCTTTCAATTTTATCAATAACGGATAAACCAAAAAAAAAAACTGACGAGAAAACGGTTACTTTTGTCGTCTCTCGTATCTGTATTACATACATTTAATGTTGATTATCATTCCAGTATTTTTTAAATGTACGTAGACTATCAATATTCATCTCATCAATTAACATTCTTTCGATCAAAATAGAAGAATACATCCCTTTATCCTATTAAGTCCGCACAGTGCCACACTGTCTACGCAAATAAGATAACACAAGTTTCAAGCACTTACAGAACACCGAACATCCTTCCGGAACGCGTGATATTCCGCTTCAGTTTTTCCGCCAAATATGAAAAAAAAGAACCCCTCTGCTCATCTGTAATCTGTATGTAAAAACCTGAAACATTTAAAAAGGAAAACTCATCGTAGAACGATGTTTCTGAAAACAATCTTGTAAGAAGACTGACACTTACCTATTTACAAATTGGACCACTTTTCATTTTATCTTTGACAAAGGCGACGATACCTTCATATTATCGTGTAATATGCATATCGAAGACCTACAAACACAATTTAACTGAAATCTTTTCTCGTACAATATTTTGACGATCTTTGTAACATAATTTTGTTGTAGGTAAATCAGCCGACGATCTGAAGAACAGTAAACAGTTAAAGTCTCACGCTAACCGAGTAATGGGGACGGTGGAGAATAGTTTGGCTAATATAGACGATCCTAAACGCTTGGAACAGATGTTAAGCGATCTTGGTGCTCGTCATGTGATGTATAACGCAAAAGTCGACTATATTGATGTAAGTTGAAAACATTAAACAATATGTTATTTGTTTCCATCTAATGGGGCCCCTAAAGGCTATAAACCGCTGGTCAACGATCCTAATGCAAATAAATGTCAATGTGGATAATCCAGGAAAAGAAAAGAAACAAGTGGTTGCCTAGCACGATACGCCCACTTAAAAAATATTTTCTGTTTTAACACAGGCAAAAACTCTAACATTATTTATGTCTAATCCAAGTTCTCATCAATATAAATGTTCACACCAAATTTCATTTAAATCAGATAAAAAAACGTTATCTCTACCGTGTTCACAAGTCAATTTTGACGCGTTTTGACTTAGTCAAGGTCATTAACTCAAAAAACGTTCACCGAAAAATCGTCACTATCAAAATTGTCTAAGATTTCATCAATATAAATTATAATACCAAATTTCATTCAAATCCAATGGAAATTGTGATCTCTTTCGTGTTCACAAAAATCGCCAATTTCGAACTTGTCCAAGATCTTTTCAATATAAATGATCACAGCAAGTTTCATTCAAATCCATTGAAAACTGTAGTCTCTATCGCGTTCACAAGCCAATTTTGTCGCGTTTTGGCTAAGTCAAGTGCAATAACCAAATAAACCATTCATAAAAAAATCGCCAATTTCGAACTTGTCCAAGATCTCATCAATATAAATGATCATAGCAAGTTTCATTCAAATCCGATGAAAACTGTAGTCTCTATCGCGTTCACAAGCCAATTTTTACGCGTTTTGAAGTCAAGCGCAATAACTAAAAAACCGTTCTTTAAAAAACAGCCGATTTCGAACTTGTCCGAGATCTCATCAATATAAATGATCTTAGCAAGTTTCATTCAAATCCGACAAAAACTGTAATCTCTATTGTTTTCACAAGCAATTGTAGACGGACGGGCGGACCGACAGGGGTGACGACAATATACGACACATTATAATGGGGCGTTCAACTTATCTTACAAGGATAACAAGTCACAAGTCCGCCGTGAAAACTGGTCCTTGGCCAAACCTCTTGGTATTGATCTTTCCCGGATTATCCGTACCCATTTACAGCTGGGTGGACTGGAAAAATGAGTGAAGATGACTTATTCAAGGTCATCGAACTTTCACACAACGATCGAGATTAGAACTCACGTCCGACAATTTCAACGTATCCAAGCAACTGAAGTCATGACGTTAAGAACCAACGCTCTAACCGCTGTGCTAAAGAACCCCACAAAAGATCAATGCCAAGATTTTTTACCCAGAACCTGTCGGTAGAAAGGATCCTCAAATGCGAAACTAAGTTGTTAATCCTTGTAAAATATATTTGTTTTCTTTTTGTCTTTCTTAATTTGAAATGAAAATCTAGATATTCTGTTCCTGTTATCTGTGTATTCTACACACGTGATGTTACTAGAGTTCACCTCACTTTTATTATTTTAATCATACCACAGAGAAAATATTCAAGCCCTGTATCTTTCATTTCGCCTGGAAGTATGGTACATTGTAAACATAAGCCATCTTGATATGCATTATCATAAGATTGCCAGAATAACAATTCGCTACATGAATACCACAGCTATAGGAATTTATTGTATTATAGAGGGAGTAGGTCGTATCGTTTTGACACCAGGTGAGGTGTCTTCCTAAGAGGAAGTATACTTTTACGAAGAATAATTGGATAAAGTAAAATATTCTTCCTGCTGGAACTTTCTCTGGAACTAGTCTAACATTTGATTAAGCCAATCAACTTCCTAGCAACTCCTCTTTGATGTTCCGATCACAGACAAAAATACATATATGTATACTGATCAAGGTCTTTAATCTGAGTTTATGTCTGATATATAGGTGATCTGTTGCTGTTCTGAATAATGTCAGGATTGAACATTGACCATAAGGTAGCGAATAAGCGTCTGAGTCACTGTTAATCATGTTTTTCTTTTACGAACACTAGATTTATAGTTCGAAAAGAACCACTCTATGCAACATGACGAAACAATGTCTTGGCCCCACAGAATTGTCTTTTCAAAATACAAAATAAAAAGAATTATACAAGAAATGAAATATAATTATGTTTTGTCCACCAACCCCGTTAGTCCATGTTTCAATTTGTATTTTCCAGTTAATCGGACCTCAGTTTATTTGGGCGATACAGCCTGTAGTGGATGAGAAGTGGACATCAGAAATGGAACAGGCTTGGTCAGATCTCTTCAAGTATATCAGTCATATAATGAAAGCGGCCATGAGCTTTTAATGAATTCCAACAACGAAGAAGAAACACAAAACTATAATTGCCTTGAGTATTTTTGATAGAGAAATCGATAGGAATCGATAGGAGATGTGTATGTAATGTGTATTCCATATGTGTACATTGTACATAGCTCCGTTATCTATGAAACTAGGTTTTTCGAAAATTAAACATTCAATAGTGTTCATTAAACGATTAAAGCTGCATTGTTGACAAACTGACGCGTTAGATGTTTTTTAAGCCGCATAATATCTCGAGAAACTAGAATAATTCGATTGATTCAAAGACACAAAATTATAATATGTGAACATGAGTAGTATTCTGTAGAAATTGGATCTTGCTATCCTTTACATAATTACTTGAAGTGTTAACTTTGCAACGGATGTTTTCTGTGAAAAAATGGGTTTCTTGAAAAATGAACTAGTACTTGTGTATACTAGTATAATGATTTTACCCATGTGTTGGTTTCAGCAAACTGGACATTAGCCAGTTGATAAGCCACGGAATGATGTGACAAAGTTGAACATAAAATATTATTAAGATGTCAACTTGTTCGTGTAAATCAAGGCTTAAACATTCTAGTCTTTGTAATGGCCGCTTTGCAAATGGTGTGAATAGTTGTTTAGAAGTTCATGGGTTTAAATCCTCTGAGGTATTGGCTAAATAAGTAGAAATTTTATCTTTAGAAACTTAATGTAAAGATGGTTGGTCTGTTAAAACACCATAAAACATGACTGGGATCAAACAATTTCATCCCTCATTTCAAACCTAAGAAACAATTAGTCTAATCGACCTTATTATGTCTAATTTGCTTAGAGACGTTTGGATACTGATCTAGAACAATTACTTTCACTAATTTGTTGATCTTCAAACAATTCATTCAGCCTTCATAATCGACCTCATCAATCGAATTGTGACATTTGCCTGAAGAACTGTTATTTTTGAACCGCCTAGAAGAAAGGATATATCCTACTCATCAAAAAAAGAAACGCCATATCGATGTACCAAAAATACGTCATCAATCAAGTATCTGGTTGCTGATAATCCGGAGAACCTGAAACCATCACCATTTTTACTAGGAATATATTTTATTTTGTAATCACCCGTATATTATGTAAAGTGTAAGTAAAGGGAAAGTCAGTATAAAATGAATTTTAAGACATCAAATATCAGCAGAATATTAGATGAGTTTATTGACCAATGTAACTGTCAGTTTCTATTTTTATCAATATTTCAGAAGTGATATCGTTGAGGTATAAATAGTCCAATATTGTTGATGATTATTGTGTTTTGTAACTGTAATTTTGGGATGTTGTATGAAAATGTACATATCAAAGGGGACTAATCAAAGGCCCCGAGAAGAGCTTTCAAAAACAATAGTAGGCTAATCATAATAAGGTATAACTATATAGTGCCCATTACAATTTATTGCATGACAAAACATTATAATGGAGACGAATATTTCTGAAAAAATAAAAGAAACAAAGCTGTAACCTATGTATGAAGTTCAATCTAAAACAGAGCTGATTAAGCAAAAGACCAGTTGAAATATTTTGAATGACTAAATGTAAATAATTTATATGTTTGTAAATATTATACTGTGTAAAACCGAGTCTCTTTGGGATAAATACATTTTAGAAAATGATTTTATTTTATTATAGAGCGTGTTCGAGGATTGCTTTAGTAATGATTGTCTTTAAGTTATATGAATATGTCAAGTTATGTGATCGTCTAAATGTCCACTTGGCCGGCTGATAGACTCACAAATCTACAATCTATGATATTGATATCCTATAAACTTATTAATACATCTTGGCATTACTTCCAGTTTAAGTCTAATAAGTAGGAAATATATTTCAGGGAAAAATCTAAAAAACCCAGTAGGGATAAAGGTTGAAATAGATCAGTTGACACTACATTTTATTATAAAATACTTACTCACGTATGATTGGTATAATTCCTCCAGTAAACAGTTCATTAGCTGCTTCCTATGTTCGTCAAAATGTAATTATGGATTTTGGGTTTAATTTTACGATTCTGAAATAGATCAGTTTGTTGCCTGGAGATCTTTACTTCAGTAGGGAAAAATATCGATGTCTGCAGATCTAGACAAGTTAAACTGCAATAGGGACAAATAGATCTGTATCTATCAAGTTGTCAATGGTTTAATCCGGTTCTGGTTTAATATTTTGTATATTATACCAATAAATGTACAAATATTGTAATAATACTACATATAATATATTATAAGTGATGTGTTATGTGTGTAATAAAATAAACACTAAGTGTCTTCATTCATGTCCACTTCAAACTTTCTGAACTCGCCTGACATTACAGATAGAAAGCTAGACTTAGAAGCCATTTATCTGGAGTCCCTCGAGTCAGTACGACCTCTAAGAGCATACATTAGTCATCTGAATTCGATTTGTTAGTGGTTCATGCATCCACGTAGACTGTGGATTTTTTTTGTTTCGAAATCAAGAAATTGTGCTGAAGTTCTTCTATAGCTCTATAAGTGTCTGTTCAACAGTAAAAAAAGACACTTGCGTGTCATCCAAATTCAATAATATTTTTCTATAAAGCAAGAAAAAAAATCACATTTAATTCATGTGAAAAAATAAATAAATCCAGTAAAAGGCCTAGTTCTGTTATACGAGAGAGCCTACCTAACTATTGTCAACATCGACATCTTCAACATAAGATATAACAAAGCGCCTCACCTTTCCTTTGATGCTGCCATCTTTCTAATCGTATTAAAACGCCAAGATGAACAACTGAGTAGGGTACTCGCGTTGGCGCGTTGGTTAAATAAATGGGCATGTCGACTTTCGATAATCACACTGTACATCATGATATACATTCCTAGTCATGGATTACCAATACCCAGCAAACAAACGTTATCCTAATTTCATTTGAAAACATAACGGAAACCTATAGATGAAGTGGTAGAAACAGTAATAGGGTGGAAATGAAATGATTGTATATTGAGAGAGAATAATGCCTCTAGCAAGATCGTCAGAGTCGTAAAAGGTTAAGTTACTTATATGACAATACAAAATCTGCCAGATCATATTTCGAAGCTTTTATGGAAATTAGTGAAATTTGTTGAACTTTGCCGAGAGTTCTGTGATGGTAAAATTATAGGAAATATAATCTTGATTATAGAATATTGCTTCAGCTTTATTTAATAACTAAAAATATTGCTGCAATGTAATAAAAAATAACTAATAACTCTATTGAGATTTTCTCTTGCGATTGAACTTTTAGTTTACCCCGGACACTTTTGGACTCCCATTGCCCTACTTTTAAACGACCCAGATACCACCTCACCCATCATACAAAGGTAACTTTAAAGGAAGAAATAGAAATGAACCAAATTTTCACGAACACAAATTGTCTTCTGACAGCTTGTCCTTGACCAAATTTATTCAGAACCCATTTACAACCAAGTTGATTGGAATAATAAAGAAAGGTGATTCAATCTGCACTATTTTTTTTTTGCAACTGGAGCCACTTGAATTATGAGAAGAGGTAAATCGTCGGTTAAAATCTTAGCGCCTGAAAGTTTGGTTACCAAAGAATTGCTATAAATGGATGCGGATGATTCGGGAACTAGCAATGCCAAATTGCTTTAACTAAGGACCTTGTAGAAAGGATTCTTGTGAATCAAAATGTTATCCTTTCTTATATTCTTCTTTTATCAAAGATTATTATTAATGATTGAATTATGCATAAGAGCAAAATTAACTTCCATGCCAGACAAATATTAAGAAGATATATGCTTAAAGTAAATTGAGGTAGTTGCAATAATTGAGCTTTATCTGTTGGTTAAACATATATTGTGAAAAAATTTGTCATAATTGAGCTTTATCTGCTGGTAAAACATATATTGTGAAATAATTTGTCATAATTGAGCTTTATCAGCTGGTAAAACATATATTGTGAAATAATTGGCAATAATTGAGCTTTATCTGCTGGTAAAACATATATTGTGAAATAATTTGTCATAATTGAGCTTTATCTGCTGGTTAAACATATATTGTGAAATAATTGGCAATAATTGAGCTTTATCAGCTGGTAAAACATATATTGTGAAATAATTTGTCATAATTGAGCTTTATCTGCTGGTAAAACATATATTGTGAAATAATTGGCAATAATTGAGCTTTATCAGCTGGTAAAACAAATATACAGTACCTAAAGTAAGAACGACGTATTTTGAAGAAGTCGTAATAATTGATCTCTATCATCTGGTAAAAGAAATATTTAAATATGTTTGAAGTAAGAATGATGTATATTGAGGAAGTTAGAATAATTGAATTAGAGAATAACAAGCTGTCACTGATTCCTGTCATGAATTCTGAAAACATGTTATAATTCAATAATCATTGATCATAAAATACGTTCCACTCCACACTTCACACATTTTGTAATACAGGTTTTCAGATAGCCTGTCTCGTATTTTACTTTATTTATTTGTGTATTCGTGTTGAGGAGAGGTAGGGGGTCGTTTATTGTGGAGTTTATAACACCGAAAACAAACAATTATTAGAGTTATTATCAGAATCAATTCATGTATTCTCCCTGTTTGATTGATGTGGTGAAAGGTGTAGAGGCATGGGGTTTTAAAAGGAGGTATCATTAAGCCTTGAAACAGTGTTAGACACCCTATTGCTTAGATCGATTCAAAAATATGTCGGCTGGTGAAGGTTTTTATGTCTGACATATACCAATAATTTTAATGCCACGATAATGTCCAATTATTACTTTCTTCAAAGGTAAAAATAGCGATGGCCCATCGTAATACGCCCACCATTGAAAATAACATTCACAAAAAATTGAGCAAGGGCCATAAGGCACAATCTTTAGTATTCTTTGTGTGGCTTATCAAAGGCTCATACTAAGTTTCATCAAATGAAGAAACCAGCCCTCTCTCTCTTGTAAACAATAAATTTAACACTTTTTAAAGAACAATAACTCTATAAGATATGTTCGATTTGCCTGGCTTTCAATAGGGCACATCCTTAAGATGTTACAAATACACCAACTTTCATCAAAACACATCAAGAACACAACTTCCTATCGTATTTCTGGACAAAGTCAATAACTCAAAGTAAATATTTTTCGGTAAGCTAAATTTGCAATCGGTTTCTTCTTTGGGTAATTCAAAAGACTCAAATCATGCTAAGTCAAAATCTATCAAGAAACCAGGTCTCTATCAAGTCTACAAAGAATCAGAGGCTGATAAAGTGAAACTTTTAAGAAAATCGAGGCTATAAGTCCTTTAAAGAACAAGGGCAATAACTCAATAAATATTTTTTGATATTTGTCTGATTTTCAATAGGGTCTATCCTCACTCCAAGTTTCATCAAATTCCATCAAGAACCCGGCTCCCTATCGTGTTCACAAGGAATTTTAGGACAAGGGCAATAACTCATAGTAAATATTTTTCGATTGGTTTCATTTTCGATAGGCTTCATCCTTGGGTCATTACAAAGACTCATTCCAAGTGTCATTAAAATCCATCAAGAAATGTGGTCTCTATCGTGTTCACAACAATTGTGGACAGGCAGACGGACAGACAGACGGACAGACAGACAGACATGCGGGCAGAAGGCTTCATCCTTGGATGATTACAAACACACACACCGAAATTGGTCAAAATCCATCCAGAAACTAACAATTGTCTCTATCATGTCCACAACACATTTTTGAACGCAAAATGAATATGTTTTCAAGAACAAGGGCAATAACTCATCAATTTATTTTTCGATTTGTCTGATTTTCAAGAGGCTTCATCCTTAAGTAATAACAAGCAATCAATGAAAGATTGTCTGATCAAAATCCATCAAAAACAACTCTTAATTGTCAATCACAAATTTTATGTTCAAAAACAAGGGCAATAACTATGAATATTTTTCGATTGGCTGATTTTCATATAGGCACATTTTGGTTATACAAACACATCACCAAATTTGAGTCAAAATCCATCAAAAATTGGTTCTATTTATGTTCACAACAAAGGCAGACGGACAGACAGACGGAACGGACAGACAGACAGGGGCGACTGCAATATACGCCCACATTTATGTATTCCACAACACCATAACTTGTGGGATTGTCCTAAACATATAGTACTAACAATTTGGATTGGACATGATTAATGAATCACTATATTAATATAAAATTGAACAACAAGTAGAAGCGGAGAGCACACATATAACAGAACGCAAGGGAATAAACATGTCATGTTTACGATTCTGACCTTAAGAATCTGGCTTCGTGCATGAATATCAGAACATGGAATTAAATTGTTCATGTAGTAATTTCCTTGTCTACAATAAACATTGCTATATGTCGAATTGTCGATAATTTAGTCTGACAGGCAACAGAGATCTTCCAAATCTCCACAATAAAACAATCAACAACTGCCAATTTATAAAGATTTTTCTGTTAATATTTCTTTCAGAAATTTGTTAATGACTTCCTTTGTTTTCCATTTACGAATTATTCATTTTCTCCTTTTCTGTGATTCAGGAGGTTGACATCATACCGTGTGCTACTACCTGTGCACCCTAGAAGTATAACATAAGCATATTCAGGCGAAGAAAAGCAGTACTTAAAACAGCGTTTCGTTCTAAAGAATGAAGTTCATATTTGAAAATATATACTCAGATAATCTGAAGTTTTCGATCCATCCTTGCACGCTTCAGCCAGGAAATTATTGATTGTGATTCTAAGACATCCTCAATCAGATTATGCAGGATGAAATTGATTCAACAGAATCCCACAAGAAACGACCTTACAAAGTAGTCCGTAGGGTCTACTTGGAGCAGCATGAGTATAAAAATTGATTTTTATGATAAATTGCGGTTTGTGAATTGTCAATGTTAAGATACATCCATATAACCCATGTATTGCAGTATTCAGAATAAAAACTGGATTTGCTTATAGAATGTCTATTGGCAGTTTCCCCAATGGAACAATGCCTGTTGAATTACATCGAACATTTATATCCTAAACTAAACACAGGCTTCTGACTTTTGAATACTGAAATTTTTCCATTGTGTTCACAAGACAAAACAAAAATTGAGAATGGTTAACAGCATTTGACAGAGTTCGGTTTGTTCCAGGGCCACAGTCAATCAACTGGAAGATGATAACCAGATTTCTATTTAGTTTGTCACATTCAATCTAATTTTTATTTTCTTGATATTACTACGTGGTTATTTGGTTCTCGAGGTATCATACCCACCTATCCATTTTTTACAGTGTAATTTGATCGCAAGGTTACAAACCAACCACCAGTTTTCACCCGTTTTATTTGGTTATCAAGGTGACAAAACCTCCCATCAGATACTAAACTCAGCAAAGAAAACAGATTCTCAGTATACAATGTCGTTGCTACGTAGCCTTCCAGAAAAGATGTTGGCCCGGTTGTAACTGAATATGGGTAGTATTGAAAAAAAAATTCGTAGTGGTGTGGTCAAAAGATCTCCGGTAAGAAACGGTTGTCGCCAACTTAAGTTATTTTCAAAATGTGTGAAAAACATTTATCATAAACCTAGCTATAAATAGTCATTGAAAATATGGGAAATATCAATTGCAAGAGGTGTTGCCATAGATTACCTTTCATAAACGATTCTCGCGACTTTAAAGTTGTGGGGTATTTTGAAAATGTATAAAAGACAAGAGGTTTGATCAAGGATCATCTTGTAGATGTGATCCTCATGAAACTAGCTTGTTATAATATATTTGTTGCAAAAGGAAAGGTTTATTCTTTCATTCTATTTTAAAATACCTGGATGAGTTTTTGACTAATTGAACCTGATATAGAAATAATGCAACGAAGCCAATTATTTTAAACTTAGTTTCTTAATAGGTTCGTTATGCTGTGTTTACCTCGCTCTACCCATCATTATTGTTGATAGGGTCGTGTCAAGTTCGTGTTGTCCTCGCTTAACGTGTGATTGTAGAGGGCCCGAGTCCACTCACTGATTTTTATCATATTAATTGTCAGACCAGACTGTATTGAAACAGGAAATCTTCCGTCGCCACAAGACAATTTACTCGTGACCAACTGTTATAGAATAAAAATGAAATGTAACGGGTTTTACTTCCTCTTCTCCAACATCTGAAAGAGTTAATCAACAAGGAATTATTTCGTCGATGTTAAAGGCCCCCCCCCCCATCCAGCTTATTAGGGTCATTAATTCAGTCGATCAATTGAATGTGCTCTTGTTAACTATGAAACAGTTTGAGCAAAATGAATTATTTAATAACAGAAAACTATGGTCCTGTATCTCACTAAAATAATATTCATATTCCAGTCATCTAGTACTAAACAAAGATTTTACTTTAGCTAATCAGATTGATGAACTTTGTATAATCTTGAATCTCGTTGCCATTTGTAAGACATACAGCAATCTGTTTGGATAATAAAACTTAAATTCAAATTGATTTAGTGATTGACCAATCATATAACTGGAACAGTTGAATTTTCGAGAATGAAAACGCAGTATAATTTCTTTTGTGGTCGGAAACTAACGTTAAAGTCGCGTCAATAGAGATGACCGTGAGTTAATCTCTACTACATCATCTCTCTCATTTCAAAAATGATGTTTAATGTCATTAGTCCCTGCAGAAGAGTGTGTTAATAGAAAGTTGAGCTAATTTCCTATTTAAGGTTTTGCCTATCACCAAGCCTTTGTTGGCTTGATATAATAAATATGTTCATGGAAACTGCTGAATTAGTAGTTACCAATTCCATTTCTGGCATCTTTGTTGGTTGTAACCATGATATTTGTAGGTGTTAATAGTTAATATCCGCCCTTTTGTACTCCCTGTAATACGATATACACGTGGGTAGTGCTAGATATCTGTTTACAGAACGTTATAAACGTTCAGCAATTTATAAGTATTGCAAAATCATTTAGCAGTTGTCAAAAGTTTCAAGTTGACAGTGTTGTAGTAATCACTGATAGAGGAAAGGGCATCTATATTTCTGTTTTATTGGGAACCTTCGGTTCAGCAACCACACAAATGTTTGTTTCTTTAATGTTAATAGCATTCACGTTGTATCGCTAGACAAACCGAACTTTTTTTAAACATCCCAAAATTCTTTCTGATCTCTCTTTCTGATTTTTTTTTATTCAATTCTTGAAATCAAATGGTGTACGACATTAGAATATAGGTCTTATTGCCAACTTTTCGATGGAAGCTTTTCGTTCCACAAAGAGTTCTTAGAATCACTTAATTTCCGTATTTTTCACTCCATTATCTGCGAAATTTTACCATCAATTAATAAACAATTATCCTTCTTATTGATATCTATAGAATTTAGTTTCTAGCCTCATATTTTATTATAACACGTTTTCCAGAAGTTTATTGAAGCACAGAGAATCTTTTCATTAGTTCTATTATTGTAATATATAGCTGGAGAAATCGCTCCTGTAGTTGATTCACTTTTAACGAGTCTCGTGAGTTAAATGATGCATTCTGATGCAGATTGAGACAATTTTCTGGGCGAGTTGGTATCGATATTGATATAAAAATAGTATTTTATTACCAACGTTCGGTTGAACGTTATTTTATAATCAATTTCAAAGTTCTATTTGCTTTGCTTTCAATAACCGAATGATAAGATAACAACAAAAGGTATGTCCAAGATCCCAAGTGATCAGAGCCGACTACAAGTTCCGAATTTCGCTATAGAAAGTGGAGCAACTGACGCCAATTCTATTCATTTATTGTCGGTCCTCTCGAGTGACTGCAAATTGATAATATTGAAACACCAAAGATTTCCAGGGATTCCATTCTGTTTGAAATATTCAGAGTGGCTACCAACATAATAACTACGTTTAGATTATTTTAATATGCTTTAAATCGACTGCAACAGTTGTTAACTGTAATGTCCTAACACTGTCCTAACACTGTTTTTTAGCACTGACGGTGCATTTGTGTAGAGTTAAGTTTTCGCTTTCATACAAAAGGTATTAAAGAATCTGTAATTACAAACTTAAAATTCCGTTTCCCAATTACATGTATTTTAAAAATGCTTCCAATAAACCATAACTTGTATGACAAGATAACAGAATTATCAACGTGTTAAATTGACAACAAGGCGGTCCAACTACTTCAATTTCTCCAAATAAATTTAACAATCATTGTTGAAAGTTTAATCAAATAAAATAACCAGTCGAGAAAAATATAATGAATTAACAAACAAGAGAAGTCAGACTGAAGTTAAAGCTCGATCTAAATGTCAAGTGAACTATCTCGTTGTTCCTTAGACCATAATTGTGTAGATAACCCCTCGAGATTTCAACAACATTCACAGTTCGTCAAATTTTAAATATAGAATACACGTTTTTAATTGGATTGAACATAATTCTGTTTAAAGTGGTATCATAAGGTTTTTCGTTAAATATTTTGGTGACGATAACAGATGTTCTGTGCCACTCGAAACGACAAATTATTGTCGTGTTTTGATTTTTAAGGAGCACCGATACAAGTTGCTCGGGTACCGCTCACATTCATTTATATCCCTGTCTTGTGAGTAAACTGTCGGAAAATTAGGTAGGAAAAAATGTCATTTTCTCTAGTCTTTTATCAAAAGCTTGTGTCTCAAGAAGAATAATACGGTGTCTGCTATTCGCCATCAAATTTAAAATATGCAATTTTTCAAATATAATAGTGATTTTTCCTTTTTTTATAAAAAAATAAAACGTTTAATTCGGGACTTTTCAGACAGGTGGAAAGTATTATCACCCAGCTGAAAAGTAAAGTTTAAAACATAAAAGTAAAAATCACCACCATATAAGATAGATATTGTAAATTTGAATGCGTATACCATTCACCGTAGAATAGGGTTGTTATTTCTCAATGTTTCAAACCTTCATTGTATTTTTATGTTGTGATTTTACCAACATTGAAAAGAACGCAAGGGAATAAATTATGGTAAATTTATCCTCTAGTTTTCTTTAATTTGTGTTTGATATTCGTCGTATAATTTGAGTATCAATATCTAAAATTGGTTCGCTTGTATTGCAAATTTACAGAAGAATTGGAAATCCTTACGTTGATACTGTTTCAAGCCCGCGAGACTTTATCGTTAACACCTCAACACAACTGGCCAACGACTACTAGGTTTCAAGAGAATTTCCAGAGAATACACGCTGATTGTAAGTATTGCAAAATGAATCTTTAAATATCTTTCAAACACTCAAGACAACCTCTTATTAATTTCTTTCAGTAAAAACGACAATTGAATTGAATTGTATTGTAACCTCGTGAGCTCGTAAAATAAAGTTGTGATGGCAGTTCGATTAGGCAATAAGATTTTATTGATTGTAAAAAAACAAGTAGATAATGTAATAATTCACTTGTCCTGAATTGTGAATTAAAAAAACTATTGACTCGAACTCTGGTGTTGAAAAAAAAAAATAACTCTTTAATCAAATTTTAATTTTTTCATTTACATTAGTTCATATCAAAAAATGTTTGGCTTTACAAGTCAGACCACTAAATATAATTAACAGTCTCTTATTCTAAAATGAAATACGCAAGAACACGGTTGTGTCGTTCCTTCCTCATTGACATCGGACGTGGGTTTAATCAAATAAAGATATAAAGCACGAGCATACTTCTTCGATATGTACCTTTCGGAAAGTTGTTTGTTACTTTTAATTACGATTGCACTCAAATATTCCAGCTGTTACAAAAATGAAACTCCGTAAGTTGACAAAAAAAGGCACCAACACAAGACATTACTTTATTAAAGAATTGTAATAGTATCCTAGTGTGAGTGTGTTTGAGATTTGCCCCCCCCCCCTAAATTCTTAACATCCTCAAGTCTTGATAAAAAAAAATCCTCCCTCTCTGAACAAATCAAGATAAAATTGGTTAGAATTATCAATCACAATTCAGGCACATTGATTACAGGCGTATAATCATATGTGTTGATAACATTGAAACAAATATAACCTTTAAATTTGTTCTACTCAGTGGCGTTCCTAATTAACATTTGCCACTCAAGTCTTGAATCAGTGTCCGAATTAGGTCTGACGGACAGGAAAGGACAATACACCGAGGTCCCGTGTGCTACAGGCTTTGCACATCCCTCGACAGTTGGAAATCGCAAAAGGCTTATGCCGCTGTCCTGGCAAGATTTCCCCTCACTGCACACTACATGGCGTTGCCCGTCTTCATTTGCCCATAAGGTGCAGAAATGTAGGACTTAAAACTCAATTCATTTCGATTTTTCTCATGCTTTGTCATCCAACTCAATGATTCGTGTTGGGAGGCCCTAACATTTTGTAAGGGAGTAAATAAATTGAATAGAATTCAAGCATCTTAGTGGTGGTGGGAAAAGGTATTATTTTCAATCCAGCTATTCAAATGTGATAAGTTAAGGGGGCATAACTCTATTGTTTCAATTCTGATATTTCCTAGTCCACTTGAAAACTTTCCGAGTGGCGAGAAGATTAGGGTTAGATGTTTACAGGGATCTCCGTTTTATATTCCCCACCGGTTTGCTAAGTCAGGGGTAGGTTCAAAGAGGCATGGAAAAGAGATCAGCGATACGGATAGGGCATTAAGGTATGAGAGAATACCGATTTTCCAGTACATTTTCTTATGATGTAGCCTTTTATCACTGGACCAATCTTCAACAACGCAGCATACAGCATAACGTATAACATTATCACCTTAAGATATTTTCTTGCTGATTTGACTTAAATGAAAATCAGTTTTGACTCTCAACAACAACAATAGATCGGGCGTAAACATGTGGTGCTAATTTAAATCTGGATCATTATTCAAAGAAATATTCAGCATTTTGAGTTGGTAAATCAATTAAATAAACACTCTAGAAATCGTTAGAATTGTTGTTGAAAGCGAAACAGATAGAGTATGTAGCATATAATATATTCCTAGAGACAATATAGACATTAAAGGTGAGCTGCCTTTTAGTATGCGTGTGCTTCTTAACTTCATTGAGGGTGAAATTTAAAAGGAGTGGAACTTGGGGATAAATTATACGCAAAAGGGTGCGGGGGTTGTATGAATAGGGCATTAACAATACATCCGTAGCCTGTGATTTACAAATATAATTTTGAAGGAATACATTACAATCATTTCATTATTTTATTTCTTTTTATTTTTCTACAGTTCTAGAAGTATTTGGCGGAGACATTTACTCAAGTGGGGAATTTGGCCGTAAATATGCAGAAGCACTTGTATATAATACGTGAAAGTTACAATTCAACTTAAAACTGACACTCAACTACTATGAAGTTGATATTAAGTTAACTAAAGAAAAATAAACAACAAGATGAGTACAAAGTTATAAGGGAGAAAATATAATAATATTGATAATCTTCAATTATTAGGAAGATTTCAAACAATGATTAGCTAGGTGTCTCTAAATCATCCTCTGAAAATAGGCTTACCCGGCGTTTGAAGCCTTTAACTCTAACCCTACCTTCAAATTTCCAAAACACAAGATGGTACACCTCCGACAACTACAGTTCTGTTCCTTATTATGTAAGGTGCAGAAACTTACAGACAAGGAATATAATATTTTATCTTTGTGATGTCAATAATAGATATCACCTTTGATTGGTTATGACTTTAGTTGAGTCTTTCCTCTTGTGATTTATCCGCAAATATTTACATTAGCTATTGCTTTTCTCCATAGGACTAATGTTAATACGTGTGGCGTTTAGGAGACAATAACTGCCATTTCCTCATCACCAAAACATTAAGCGTAGTAATACAAGATCACCAATGTAAACAAACATGGCCGTCACGCTATAAGGGTCTATCATCTTTACGCTTGAAATTCCAATTTTAATGTTGAATTCTTATATGTAATAAAATCATCAAATATATTTTTGTTTGTTTTCAATAAATAATTTGAAAATGTATATGAATAATTTGCTTTAACTTGAAAAATTGTCGTCTGCTTCATGCCGAGCCATCGTCAATCCAACACGGAACATGGAATGCGAACTCAAATACGGCAATTTCAAGATGCTTGATTCGGACGATGAGTATTACGATGAATTCATGTTTTTAACAACCATAATAAATGATGACGAGTTGATAAAAATTCTGGATTCAGAAATGACTACTGTTAGTGCTAGCTCCAAAGAAATCGCACCAAAGGAACTAGAAAACATCCTTTCAAAATCTGACATGTCAGAACTCCCTCCCCCACAAATTCCAGTTCTTGTCAGCACTGAAAAAAGGAGATTTCAGTCTATAACAGACCAGCAAATTGAGAAATTATTTGATGCAAGACAGTCCAAAGCAACCAAAAAAAAACACAGCTTGGGCCCTTAAAATAGTTCAAGGTAAGATGTAGGCCTAGTAGGATGGAAATGGTTAGGTTATCGTGTTACCCTATCCCTTGTCTTGTACTTGTTTGGTTTACAGATTGGTAAAAATTGAATGATCTGTGTTATGGCCCGTATGGTTGTATATCAGGACAAAGGTTGACTCTAAAAAATGAATTATCTGTGTTATGGCGCGTATGGTTGTATATCAGGACAAAGGTTGACTCTAAAAAATGAATAATCTGTGTTATGGCGCGATGGTTGTATATCCGGACAAAGGTTGACTCTAATAAATGAATGATCTGTGTTATGGCGCGTATGGTTGTATATCAGGACAAAGGTTGACTGACTCTAAAAAATGAATGATCTGTGTTATGGCGCGTATGGTTGTATATCAGGACAAAGGTTGACTCTAAAAAAAGAATGATCTGTGTTATGGCGGTTAAGGTTGTTTATAAAGAGAAATGATCAAACGTTAAAGATGATGGTATCAATATTTAGAGCCTACCTTCGTCCTGATCTACTTGTACGACCATACATGTCATTATTAAATAAAAGCCTAGTACTCTTTATTCTTTTATTATAAAAAAAACTGAAATTACAAAAATTAAAATCTTAAAGTTTCAAATATATATTTTCAGACTGGGGTTACGAGACTAATGGGCAAAATATTGATTTAGCTACAATTTCTGCAACTGACCTATCTGAACTACTAAGAAAGTTTTATTGCGAAGCTCGACCAAAGGACAGCGAGAACGTATACCACATGAACTCGCTTCTAAGCATTAGGGCCGCAATAAATCGACATTTGGCAAATATTAAAAGAGATATTGACATCGTCAAGGATAAACACTTAAAACAATCTTATGGAGTGCTCGATGGTTTGCTGAAACAAAGGGTGGTGTAAGGCTTCTCAAAACCAACAAAGCATAAAGACATTATTGAAAAAGCTGACTTAATAAAAATTGCAAAATGCTTTGAAGGTGCACAAAGTTCACCAATATTACTCCGGCTAGCTGTTTGGTATTATTTGTCTATTCATTTTGTCACACGTGGCAATGAATTCCATTACCAATTAAAACCAGATTCATTTATATTCCTCAATGACGAGTATGGGGAATATGTTACACTTACACACCTAACACAACAAAAAAATTTTCAAGGTGGTTTAGCATCTAAAGATGAAACATCAGCAAAGAGAATGTACGCTTCTGAGGCATCAGAAAAGAGCTGCCCAGTTAAAATGTTGCGGTTAATGTTAGAGAAAACTGATAAGCAAGCAACGCAGCTTTTTAATCAGTATAACAAGAACGCATTGAGCTTACCTTTCGACACCGACACATGGTTTACCTCAAAGCCATTGTCGAAGCGTACATTCTCTCGCTTTTTGCAGGATATCTGTAAAAATGCTGGTGTTGAAACTAATTACACTCCACATAATTCTTGGTAACCCAGACAACTCTGGCATTATGGTTCCTTTGCACAAAACAACTGCTAGCTCTACAATTACAAGTACAGCACCAAATAATAATTTACAAGTTGATATGTCACAGAGCGCCTCCATTTGCAATAACAATCAGCAATCGAACAACTTTACCCCTGGATTTTTCACCAACTCTAACTTTTCTAATTGCGTTTTTAACATTCAGCAGAGTGGTCTTAATAACAACAATTAAATTAATGCAATTTGTCACAAATATGTAGGCCCTGTTAGTATTGCTATGTCTAGCCTCTCTAGGACTCAGTCTATTACATTGCAAGTAATGAAATTGTTTGGACTGAAATTTTCCTCTTCAAAATTTTTTTTTAAATAATTCTATTTCAATTGTTGACATTTCTATTAGCCTGGCCAAAAACCCCAAAATCCCCAGCCTTTTTCAAAAAAATTATAGCCAAATCCAGATTTAAATCCAAAAATTAACGGGGCCTAAATTTGGCGTGTAGAACTAAATTCCAATGCTAAAGTTTAAGGGGCCTTTAAATTTGGTTTTGAAAAAGAAAATCATTTTACCTGAAAAATTTCGTTTTTTTTTAAATAGGGCCCTTAAAAATTGTGCCTTTTTTTGGTTTTATATTAATTTTTAAAATGCGGCAGACTTTCCCTTTAAATTCGTTTTTTTATCGGGAAAATTCATGGTTTCTTTTAAATCAACAGTTGGCCTTCATACAAAAAATGTTTAATATTTAAGCATAAATGAATTGATTTATAAAGATTAAACATGAAATGGAGATAAAAATTGTTTTTTCTTACATTTTGAGAGCTTTCCCCCGCGAACTATATTCTGACGAAAAGAAAATGGCTATTCCATCAACAAGATCAACTCCAGCGACAAAGGCGGGTAATTAAATTTTCACGCAAAGAATAGAATTGTTTTGGTGACAGGTTTTGAAAACGTAAATATAAGCAATAAACGGTCACCCTATGGCGGTTATGGTCGTATATCAGGACAAAGGTTGGATGGAAAATTAATCATAAATGCGCTAACGCGCATTTATTCAATTTTCCATCCAACCTTTGTCCTGATATACGACCATAACCGCCATAGGGTGACCGTTTATTGCTTAAATATATCAGTAAATTCACATTTGTTTTGTTGTCGATAATCGATAAGATTTAGACTTACAATAGTTACAATACCGCACATTCAATTTTCGTTTCGTTAGAAAGGAAACATTTTAATTGATTTTAAGTAAACAGATACGCTAAAAAAGTGAAATTGGCCGGAAGTCATGTCAGAGGTGTCAGTTTTCATGACATCACCCTACGGTTTAAACGACGTCATCCCAAACGAAATTCAATTTGAGTATCTGATACTAAACGAAGATTGGGTTAAAACTTGACAATTATCAAAATTAAATACAATTGGAGTAAGTTAAAACGAAGCTATTTCAAGCTACAATCAGTTAACGATTCTGATGTTTCGAGGCTTATGTGAACCTTCTAGCCGATGCTCGGATAAAAAAAACCTGTCTTTTATGATCCTATTTTAATCTGCATACAGTTTGACACTTCTGTATAATTGAGTTTTACGGCTTGATTTAGTTATATAAGTAGTTGTACGCATATGACGCCGTGTACGTCAAGTAAGTCAAGACAAATACATATGTATACGGATTAGTGCAATAATTCATTAAAACAGTGAGGCTGATATTGATTGTCGAGTATTTTTTTTTTATTAAAATACTGATAAAAGCAGGAAGACTGTTTTGAAATTCTATGTAATTAGTTCCATTATTCTACAAAAACATCCTACTAGATGACGATTTGACTGTGGTATAAATTGTTAAGTGGTTACCAACGGTATTATTATCTATATGATATTTGTTTTTGTTTATCTTTTTACTGTTTGAAAAATCATTTCTAGGGATCGATACCTCTCCTTACTTTTGCCATCTATTTCCTTATGATTAGATGTTGAATAGTTTATTTCAAATCTTCAAACGCCGATCAAAATAAGAAACAACGAACAACGAAAATATCTGATGCCATACTCCATCTGGTTTTGTATGGTCATAATAGGCAACCTTTAAGAAAGATCGACATTTCTGCATTAACATTTACTAGCTATTGTTGTTAAACACTTTGTTATAAAATTTCTGAACAGGAATGTTCTATAAGATCATTCCACTGAATAGAACTTGTTTAGTTTGCATAGAATCGAATTAACAACAGAAGTCTCTAAAGTTTAGGTTTCAATTTTATTTCTTTTTGGGGACATAATTAAACTATTTCATTGATTAGATTGAGTATGTGGTTTTCTCTCTTTTCTGTTACAGAGAAAAACAGTAATTGAAATGACAATAAGATTTTTTATACCTGCATTGTGATGGTATCGTCCTGACCTATTGTAGAAGAGTAACGCCATCAATCAAACAAGTCATTATTGAATTTGAGCTCTACAATAATCAGTACTGTACATGTGTCGAGGCCGGGCATCCTCATTCTTGTACTGAACTGAACATCCATGTAATTATGTAATGAAGACAATGTAAATTAGTGAACGTCGTGTACTTTAAAACTATAAAATCATATACCGGGTTCCCGTAAAATAAAGTCATCTATCCCCTAATTTGATGTTTTAAGCACTATATTAACAGCGAAAATAGTGTACTATTGTAATAATAAAACTTGAATAAAATGAGATGGAGTTTGAAAATTAATGAATATGTTTTAAAAAAATCAAAAACAGCCTTCAGACAAATATGTGTTAATTTCACACTGGTAACTGGAATTCATTATTCTGTACAGAAAAACTGCCTATAAGCGTCTTATAATTATGTTACATGATGCTGTATTAATTTATCGAATAAAAAGATAGATTGTTCTTTAGCTGGTTGGTTTGTAGATGAAACTGATATCACAGGTAACTGTTTGTCGATGGCAAGATAACTGATTTCGGAGACTATATAGTTGGTGGTACATGGCAAGATAAGTGATATCGAAGACTATGCGGTTGGTGGTAGATGGAAAGTTAACTGATCACGGACTTGTTAGTTGTGGATAGATGACAAAGTAACGTCCACTTCCAGGTAACAGCTTTCACAGGCCATGTCTGCTGAAGGATGCCATGCTAATGTACGGATAATCCTGTACAAACATGCATAGATTTCTATTTTATTAATTAAGGGTTTAAGTTAATTTCATTGTGTCTTGTTTGTTTCTTTCCCTCTAATTAATAGATAAATTAGTACGGTTGACCCATTTCTAACGGGATTTGTAAAAAAAATCAGATAAATTATTGTAATTGTATTATACAAGATGAACTATATCTTGACACGATTGATATAGATTGGCTTTCGGCCTTTGGTGCTCGAATTATTATTACACTAAGTACTTAAATGATCCGAGTCTCAAAGAGACACTCGCAAAAACATACTGGAATAAGGGAAGTAACTGATGAAAATATTTGGATATAGGACTCAGTCCTATTTTATGCAAATAATTGTATTAATTTAGTCCGTGCTATTTTTAAGAAAATCCTTTTTGTACCACCGGTGTGACAGTTTGAGATGTCCAGCAGCTTGAAATGTCCAATAGCACATGCGCACTAGTCGCGGACATTTCAAACTGTGATCGAGACAGTTTGAGATGTCCGGGCGTGTTAGGATGTCCATTTTGGAAAGACATGTTATTTTAAACAAATAAGCATAAAAAAAATTAGTAGGCCTAGGCCTAGTCCGAGTTGTCTTTGGTCCGAGTTGTCATGATTCCGATTTGGTATGGTATAACGGCCGAGGTCACAAAATGAAAACAAACTGTTTGAAGTCAAGCGTAGACATCAATAATAGCCTAATGGCGTCTTTGTGAGTTGTCAAAATTGTGAAAGATTTGAAAGCTGTTTGCTATTAAAAGGGATTTAGATGAAATTTTCAGAGACTAACATCTACCAACGGTGCCAACTTCTATAAATGATTTGAAGAAGCGATTTTGGGTGAAGACAAGACTAGAAACATGAGTCAATACTCATTCAGTGTCAGTAGGCTAGAAGGCTAGGCCCCCTGGGAACTCTAAGGCCTAATCGTGTAGTAGACTAGAAGAAAGAAGAAGACATGATGATCCTTACAACTCCTTACAAGGCACGGGTCGTGATTCAAAAAATGGTGAAACAGTCAGTATATTCTACCTTTTTTGCTGGGTAAATATTTACTCTTTAACCTAAATTTATTATTTGTGTTCAAAAGTCCTAGGCTAGGGAAGAACAGAAAAAGTGTTGCATGTTTCAGTTTCATTTCCAGTCTAGCCCCAATAGGCATGGCTTATAAAATAACACACGCAAACATAGGTCTAGTTCACAACCATTTTGCATCTCTACCATTTGTGAAAAGGTTCTTAATATCAAGAAAATCTTTCATTTAGGCCATTTTGAAATCTTCAAGACTGTGTATAGGACTAGCAGTATAGAAACTAAGTTAAACTCAGTTATAGACCTTAACTATCCAAAAATTAATAAGATAAATTAAAATACTTATATTGTTCCAATCCAATATCCCATGTCCATCTAAATTTAATATGTGATTTGAAGAATAAAATATTACAAATTGATCCATTGTAATTTGTTGTATAAATATAGCTTAAAATATTTTTTTTTTACTTCTATAGGCAAAATGGATCAACATGGAAATTGGAGAAAAGTTTTTGTGAAGAAGTACAGACTTTGCCATTGGAATGATACTGAAAAACGACTAGAACCTACATTAGTGAAAGATGTGCCTTAGGTATCAGTGAATGTAATCTGTTTACATTTACAGACCTTTATTGTGCTTTATCAACAGACTGTCCAGATGCTGTGGTTTCCAAAGTTTCAAAAAATACTATTGTTGTCATTTAATAATGATGTTTTCAATATATTTAAAGAGACATTACATGTTCTGCAAAAACAATCAATAAACATGTATTATAACCAGAGTTTTGTGCTTTTACAAACTTACTCTGCTGAACAGTCAATGTCAAGGGTACAATTAGTCTAATTCCAGCTGGAAAGATATCAATCATAGCTTTTACAGTGTTGTTCTTTTAATAATCTTACAAGGCTGGTTACTATTACTGGGCTCTCAAAAACTAAAAAATGCTGGGCATTCGATCTATTAACCATTTAGGTGGCATATTTCTTGATATATTCTTTATTTTTCTCAACTTGAAAAGAACAATGGCTATGCTACATCTTCAATGGCACCTTTATCAAATATTTGAGGCCACTGGTTAGGTGGCAAGTTACTTTAACCCATGATAAAAGATTTTATTCAAGTCGGCCCACGTACACATACATCAATATCACTATTGTCAAAATTGCAGTTTCCAGAAATTCTGATGTCAAATTAATCCAAACGCCAAATTTCAATAATGTCAATTCCTGTTTACAGAAAAGGAGTTAAAAAGTAGGCCTAGGCCTAGCCTAAGTTTGATTGCTCGGAATAGTCATTTTTTCGAAAAATCTCAGTTATGACTGTTAAAAAAGAAAACTTTTATAGAAAACAATGAAAGATTGTTTGGTTGCGATCTTTATCAATTGTGGATGAAAATGTTTAAAAAATAGAAAAGATAATCGGTCCTCGTTGATCGTCAGTTTCTCTGTATATTATTTAGTCACTACCTTTTCCTCATACAAGTTCAAGGTCGATCAATCAAAGTTTTCGTCGTTTAACTTTGTAAGTTATTGTGCAGAGTTGTATGTCATTTAGAAAGGTTTTGAAAAAAAATAAAGCAAGAAGTATTCAATATCACGATGAAAAGGAAATAGGCTAAAAATGATTCGGAAATTGTATGATAGAAAGTTTTTTTAATGTAGCATTTAGCAACCACCTTGAGTTAGCTTAGTACAACAAAGTCGTGAAAATACGATCGTCTTATTTTGCCTAAAGTTGAATACTGAGGGATTTTTTGGCATTGTGAAACGTTTTTACTAAAGTAAATTGGAGTATGAAATGATTTCATGTCACCCTTCAACATTACTTAAACTAAATATTTTGAGAAAATGTAAATTATCTATGAAATTGGACATCTGAAACTGGCGAAATAAAATGTTCACCGTCACACGCTATGACGTTCGATCAACGCATGCGTAATACAAATTGGACATCTCAAACTGGGGGACATCTCAAACTGCTAAACCGGGGTTTTTGCATGCCTATTTTTTACTATTTTTTTTTTATTGGTGAGGGCTATTTCTAAAAATAATGGTTTTGTGTGTATGGACAGTCAAGGGGATGTTGATAAAAGTTGTGGTTTACTTTCATTTTAAGTAGTTGCAAATTTTCCTGGTCATGCTAAATTGAATTTTTGTACAGAAACTATGGCCAGGCTTTCAATTGATATTTTGGAAAGTGTTCAACGAGGTTTCCAGAAAAGGTTGAAGGTTCAATTTTGTGATTTAACAAGGAAACAGATAGCAAATAAATTACCGGTTTCGGTCTAATTAATTTAACAGATCAAGAGAGGGAACCGATCTCAGAGGTTGTATTATGATTTTAAGGAAATATTCCAAACACTTGCAACCATGAGCATTTCATAATGAAAAGAGATATTAAGTGTCCACAAGAGTAAACAAGCCCTCGAAGGACACCAGCCATTTCTATTTCCTTTCACAGAAGTCAAAGATAATACATAAAAATTACGACGTATGCTTTTATTGGTGAGGACTTAATCAAAACTCGTAAAACGTCGTTTCCACATTGACCACGTAACTCCTGTGGGATATAGGGTATATCTCTACAGTGAAACCTGGCTATAACGAATCAAAACGGGACCAAACGAATTAGTTCGTTATAGCATTTTCTATGTCCGCCATCTTGGATAAAGTCAGAATTACCCATACCATCCCAAAGAAAAGGAACGATTGTCGTTAACTTTAAACATATTTTATTGAATACATAAACAAAAAGTACATATTCAAATGGATATAGCACAAGTTACGAAAACTTACAAACGCTCTCTCCCGTTATCATGGTAATATTTTGCTATAGGTATACAAGATGTGCAATATGTACAGAGCCATACAGAAACCTTTATAAGATAAAGAATATAAAATCTAATCATTTACTGCTTAAAAACATCAATTTTGAAAACGTTTAGTATCCCTGATATACTTATGAACACATTGAAATAGAAATTTATTCATATGATAACTTAGTTCACCATCCCCATATAAAATAGTATTAGAATTGATTAGGGGATATTCTTTTCCTTTTTCGTTGCTTATACAAATCATAATTTAATGAACTGCATCCATGCCGAATTCTAGTATGTATAATATTTTCAAACCTACTCCCGAGACCGAAATAAGATGGTGCAAACAACTGATTTAACTGTTTCTTGAGTTTATATTTGAATGAATTTTGAGTAATAGATAATTTTATATCGTTACTAAGGTTGTTCCAGTCATGTAATGTTGTAGGAAAAAAAGAATTTAGTCCGAGCTGAGTACTATAAAAAGGTACTGAAATATTACAATTATGAAGATTATATTGGTGATTTGATTTGTTAGTTATGTCATGAAAAATATCAGTTAAGTACGACGGAGCATGTCCTGAATAAATTTTATAAAATGTTGACAATCTACGGTTTTTGCGTCTTAAACTTAATAAAGGCCAACCAGTTTCGAAATATAAAGATTCACTACAGCATATTTTGGCAGACCAGTGACTATTCTTGCTGCTTCTAATTGGATTTTTTCTAATTTTAAGGCATCACCCGCATTACAACCATCCCACAATTCACAAGAATATTCAAGTATTGACCTTATGAAGACTTTATAAATGTTACTAAGTGTGAATCGTGACAATTTAAATTTTACTTTACGCAATATATTTAACAATTTTGATGCATTTGTGCAAATAGTATTTATATGGGTTGACCATTTTGCATCAGACGACAAAGTAACTCCTAGATGCTTATGATTTTGTACTTAGTAGGGTTTGACCCATTTCTAACGGGATTTGAAAAAAAAATAAGATAAATTATTGTAATTGTATTATACAAGATGAACTATATCTTGACACGATTGATATAGATTGGCTTTGGGCCTTTGGTGCTCGAATTATTATTACACTAAGTACTTAAATGATCCGAGTCTCAAAGAGACACTCGCAAAAACATACTGGAATAAGGGAAGTAACTGATGAAAATATTTGGATATAGGACTCAGTCCTATTTTATGCAAATAATTGTATTAATTTAGTCCGTGCTATTTTTAAGAAAATCCTTTTTGTACCACCGGTGTGACAGTTTGAGATGTCCAGCAGCTTGAAATGTCCAATAGCACATGCGCACTAGTCGCGGACATTTCAAACTGTGATCGAGACAGTTTGAGATGTCCGGGCGTGTTAGGATGTCCATTTTGGAAAGACATGTTATTTTAAACAAATAAGCATAAAAAAAATTAGTAGGCCTAGGCCTAGTCCGAGTTGTCTTTGGTCCGAGTTGTCATGATTCCGATTTGGTATGGTATAACGGCCGAGGTCACAAAATAAAAAACAAACTGTTTGAAGTCAAGCGTAGACATCAATAATAGCCTAATGGCGTCTTTGTGAGTTGTCAAAATTGTGAAAGATTTGAAAGCTTTTTGCTATTAAAAGGGATTTAGATGAAATTTTCAGAGACTAACATCTACCAACGGTGCCAACTTCTATAAATGATTTGAAGAAGCGATTTTGGGTGAAGACAAGACTAGAAACATGAGTCAATACTCATTCAGTGTCAGTGGGCCCAAGAAGGCTAGACCCCCTGGGAACTCTAAGGCCTAATCGTGTAGTAGACTAGAAGAAAGAAGAAGACATGATGATCCTTACAACTCCTTACAAGGCAATCATAATATAGTGTTTGCCACACTATACATACGGATTTAACCAGATAAACTCAATTAAATTGACACCATTTAAGATCCACTGTTTATTATTTTAAGACCGGAAATAATACAAAGGGAGACAATCAATTACAGACAACAATAAGTTGTTCCAAGATCTACAAGAGTTATCTCGCTTTATATACTGATAACAGTATAACAAACACTACATCTCTTCCTTCTTTTAGCTTGAATATTATACATGTATTTTATAAACTTAAAAGAAAATAAACTTGTTATTAACTTCTTGTTAACTTTTCTTAACCCTTATAAAATCAGATCAACAACATTAGCAATATAGCAACCAAAACTAACACAGGCATAAGATACATCATATACAATATGTGCTTGCTTATTAAAGGACTAGTGTGAGAGCACAAATTATAGTAAATTATTCTAAGACATAATCATCAAACTTTGAGGGTATCTTTTTCATTCTTACTGGTCTCTCATTCGTATCATAAGTATCATTTTGGCTAGAATTCAAACATGTATTTTCATTAGAATGACTAGATTCAGTTAGTTTTACATTTGCACTGTTGTCTTTTTGATTAGATACAATTTCAGACTTGTCATAGTGACTAGAAATATCTTCAGACTTGTCTTTATGACTAGCAATATTTTCAGACTCAGTATTTATTACATTCTTGTTTGCTTCAGTTTCTGAGCAAGATAAACCTTTATTTTCTCTCTCAATAAATTTCTTTAAATGTGTCACATTTCTCCTGTACTGTACACCCTGATCAGATTTAACTAATACACTATTACCAATTTTCTCAACTACCTTAAAAGGAGATGGTATAAAAGGGGTGGACATTTTATTACCCTGGTTTTGTCGGACTAAGACTTGATCGCCTACACAAATATTATTTTCGCATGCACCGCGACGATTATCCGCATATATTTTGCCTTTTTCCTTTTGTTCGGCGTCTCGGTCACGTATTTCGAAATCATTAACATTATAATCAATCAGCTCCGGTAACTTGGTTCTTATTTTGCGACCAAATAGCAATTGTGACGGACTAACTCCCGTCGTAGAATGAGCGGTACTACGGTACATGATTAGAAATTTATTCAATTCAGACTTCCAGTTACGGCCTTCAGCTTGTGCAATTTTGACACGCTTCATTATTGACCGATTTTGGCGCTCGACTTCCCCATTGGCCTGTGGCCATAACGGAGTTGTTCTATGATGGACAATACCATTTTCGGACATAAAATTCTTAAAATTTTGGCTTACAAACTGCGGTCCATTATCAGTGTGAATAGATAACGGCAATCCATGAGTTAAACAAAATTTAGAAATCAACGACGCAATATTTTCAGATGAAATATTCTTGGTAACCGCAACCTCAAAATAACGGCTATAATAATCAACTAACACAAACATGTAATGATTGCTCGGCAACGGGCCTAAAAGATCGGCAGCTAAATGTTGCCACGGCGCAGAGGGCAACTCAGTACGTTTTAACGGTTCGGGCTTACTAGGCTGGCTAACCAATTGACAACCATAGCAGCTTCGACAATACTTTTCGATGCTTTTGTCTATTCCGGGCCACCAGACTTTACTTCTCAAACGAGTTTTCATCACAACAATGCCTGGGTGCCCTTCATGAGCTAGCTGAAGTACATGTTCCCTTAAACTTATAGGTATCACTATACGAGTACCCCGAAGTACTAATTGACCAATCGCGCATAGTTCACTTCGAATCGGTAAATATTCTTTAAAATCGATACGATCCCATTGACCGTGTACAAGGCATGTTCGAACAGCATTCAATTCCGGGTCATTAGCGGAAGCTCTCTCGATTTCCCGTGTTGTCATCGCAACCGGTGTCGACTCTTCAGCTACGAATTTAACGTATTCCTCGGTTACGTTATTTCGATTGTCACGTGCTTTTCCTTCCTTGATCAAACGTGATAGCGAGTCGGCAATATTTTTCGGTCCTGGAATGTACCGTACTGTATAAGTATAAGGTTGCATTCGGAGAACCCAGCGTTCAATTCGAGCACATACTTTTGACTTCGTAGAGTAAATACACTCGAGCGGTTTATGGTCGGTTAACAGTTCGAACTGACTGCCATAAATATAAACATGAAACCTTTCACAGGCCCATACTAAGGCTAGGGCTTCTTTTTCGGTCTGCGAATATCTGCGCTCAGTATCGCTCAAACTCCTACTAGCGTATGAAATAACGCGTAACTCGTTGTTTTGTTCTTGTATGAGCACGGCACCGAGTCCAACTGGACTAGCGTCTGCGATTACTTTCGTTTGTGCGGTTTTGTCATAATACCCTAAAGTTTCCGCGTTGGCAAGTCGACGCTTGAGCTCATCAAACGACTTCTGTTCTTCGGGACCCCATGTAAACGTAGCGTTTTTACGCGTAAGTGCACGCAATGGAGAGGATATAGTGGCTAAGTCCGAAATAAATCTTGCACTATAGTTAACTAAACCTAAAAAACTACGAACTTCTGCTGAAGTTCTGGGTTCACGTGCTTCTACAACAGCTTTAACTTTTACTTCGGCTGGTCCAATGCCCCTAGCCGACAAGACGTGACCCATGAATACGACTTTTGACATATTAAATTCACATTTTTCATTGTTCAGAGTTAAACCTTTTTCATGCAATACCCTAACAACATTTTCAAGACATTTATCATGTTCAACCTGGTTACTAGCGTGTACAATAATATCGTCCATGATATTATGCACGCCTTCGCAACCCTGAAGAACTTGTTGCATAATATTTTGATACAATTCAGGGGCGCAACTAATACCAAACATAAGGCGCTTATATCTATACAATCCCTTATGAGTAATAAACGTAGTTATCTCCCTTGACTCAGGTTTAAGTTCAATCTGATGATATGCCCAAGAAACATCAAGTTTGCTAAACACTTTACTATTGTTCATTTCTTGCAAAAGTTCATCTATTGTAGGTATTGGATGACGCACTCGTTTCACGGCAGTATTGGCCTGGCGCATATCTACACATAATCTAATGTCATCACCTGAACGTTTTGGTACGACAACCACAGGAGAAACCCATTTACTAGGTTCATTGACTTGTTCAATAATATCTAAGTCTAAAAGTTCATTTAACTTCTTGACAACTTTATCCCGCAGATTAAACGGTACTCTTCTCACAGGCTGAATTACTGGTTCAACTTCTGGGTCGATCGGTATCTCTAATTGAAACGATTTCAATTTACCAATCCCTTTAAAACACTCAGGATACTTGTCCTTTAAAGTTGCAGGGTCACTAACATTGCGCACAAGCTGCAACACACCTAATTGTTCTGCTGTTTCACGACACAGCAAAGCCTGCCCTTTGCCTTCAATAACAACGAATTCAATATCTGTCAAAGTTCTATTGTTACATTGTACTGTAGCTGTAAATACTCCTGCTACTTTTAATGGTTCCTCACTACCATATGCAAATAAAACCTTTGTAGATTTTGACGAAACACATTTCACACGGTTTTCCTTTAGGTAATTCCACAAATCTATTCCCATTATGTTGCAAGATGCTCCAGAATCTATTAACATTTCCATTTCAACATTTCCAATAGTCACAGCAATATTTTCACACACAGAATTGATCTTGTTAATACGAAAAACATATTCCTCATCTACAGCATACTTGGTGTTCTCTGACTGTTCAGCAACCTGACGAATCTTTCCTTGCTTGGATTTGTCCTTGGTTTTACATACTTTCTCAAAATGACCAACCATTTGACATTTTCTACATTTCTTCCCACGAGCTGGGCAGTTTGGGTCTGTCTTAACGTGACCTTCACGACCGCAGCTGTAACAGGTATATGTAGGCTTGTTTCTTGAATTCATTCGTTTGTTCGCATTGAAGCTTTTCTTCCCATTTGTGGTGTAATGTTGACTACCTTTTGGCTGGATTGCGTTGACTTGACCTTGACCTTCAATTGACTTTGCTTGTTGTTCTGAATCCTCCATGGCCTTTGCAATACTTCTCAGATTTGTTAATGTAAGCGTTTTTTTCTCCAATAGTTTTCGTCTGAGATTGTGACTTGAACACTTGTCAATAATCTGGTCTCGTATACGTTCATCAATTGCGGCTTGATTACCAAAATCACATGTATCAGCTCTCTGACGAAGACGTGTTATAAAATGTTCAATCGTCTCTGAAGAAGTTTGAGTCAAAGATCGAAAAACTGATCGTTCATAAGGCACGTTTGAAAGTGGTGTAAAATACGTGTTCAAAGCACTCACTGCCTTTTCATAAGCTCCTTCTCCTTCCCCTTCCGGCAATGTGAAAAATATGTCCTGCACACTCATTCCAGCGGAATGTAATAATAAAGCATATTTTTGGCCTGCATCGGTCACTCCTTTTCCAGCGGCATATAATTGAAACGCACGAAGCCATCGTTTCCAACGTGCAGCGATGCCTGTCGATTCAGAAATGTCAAAACTTTGTATTCCGTTGACATCTGGCAGCAAAACAGTTCCCATATTGAAGTATAATCCTTGATCTACCTCGTCGCCAAATTAAATATAGTGTTTGCCACACTATACATACGGATTTAACCAGATAAACTCAATTAAATTGACACCATTTAAGATCCACTGTTTATTATTTTAAGACCGGAAATAATACAAAGGGAGACAATCAATTACAGACAACAATAAGTTGTTCCAAGATCTACAAGAGTTATCTCGCTTTATATACTGATAACAGTATAACAAACACTACAGGGTCGTGATTCAAAAAATGGTGAAACAGTCAGTATATTCTACCTTTTTTTGCTGGGTAAATATTTACTCTTTAACCTAAATTTATTATTTGTGTTCAAAAGTCCTAGGCTAGGGAAGAACAGAAAAAGTGTTGCATGTTTCAGTTTCATTTCCAGTCTAGCCCCAATAGGCATGGCTTATAAAATAACACACGCAAACATAGGTCTAGTTCACAACTATTTTGCATCTCTACCATTTGTGAAAAGGTTCTTAATATCAAGAAAATCTTTCATTTAGGCCATTTTGAAATCTTCAAGACTGTGTATAGGACTAGCAGATAGCCTATTTCATACTCAGTATAGGCCTTAAACTAAGTTAAACTCAGTTATAGACCTTAACTATCCAAAAATTAATAAGATAAATTAAAATACTTTCTATTGTTCCAATCCAATATCCCATGCCCATCTAAATTTAATATGTGATTTGAGTAATAAAATATTACAAATTGATGCATTGTAATTTGTTGTATAAATATAGCTTAAAATATTTATTTTTTTACTTCTATAGGCAAAATGGATCAACATGGACAATTGGAGAAAAGTTTTTGTGAAGAAGTACAGACTTTGCCATTGGAATGATACTGAAAAACGACTAGAACCTACATTAGTGAAAGATGTGCCTTAGGTATCAGTGAATGTAATCTGTTTACATTTACAGACCTTTATTGTGCTTTATCAACAGACTGTCCAGATGCTGTGGTTTCCAAAGTTTCAAAAATACTATTGTTGTCATTTAATAATGATGTTTTCAATATATTTAAAGAGACATGACATGTTCTGCAAAACCAATCAATAAACATGTATTATAACCAGAGTTTTGTGCTTTTACAAACTTACTCTGCTGAACAGTCAATGTCAAGGGTACAATTAGTCTAATTCCAGCTGGAAAGATATCAATCATAGCTTTTACAGTGTTGTTCTTTTAATAATCTTACAAGGCTGGTTACTATTACTGGGCTCTCAAAAACTAAAAAATGCTGGGCATTCGATCTATTAACCATTTAGGTGGCATATTTCTTGATATATTCTTTATTTTTCTCAACTTGAAAAGAACAATGGTTATGCTACATCTTCAATGGCACCTTTATCAAATATTTGAGGCCACTGGTTAGGTGGCAAGTTACTTTAACCCATGATAAAATATAATAGATTTTATTCAAGTCGGCCCACGTATACATACATCAATATCACTATTGTCAAAATTGCAGTTTCCAGAAATTCTGATGTCAAATTAATCCAAACGCCAAATTTCAATAATGTCAATTCCTGTTTACAGAAAAGGAGTTAAAAAGTAGGCCTAGGCCTAGCCTAAGTTTGATTGCTCGGAATAGTCATTTTTTCGAAAAATCTCAGTTATGACTGTTAAAAAGAAAACAATGAAAGACTGTTTGGTTGCGATCTTTATCAATTGTGGATGAAAATGTTTAAAAAATAGAAAAGATAATCGGTCCTCGTTGATCGTCAGTTTCTCTGTATATTATTTAGTCACTACCTTTTCCTCATACAAGTTCAAGGTCGATCAATCAAAGTTTTCGTCGTTTAACTTTGTAAGTTATTGTGCAGAGTTGTATGTCATTTAGAAAGGTTTTGAAAAAAAATAAAGCAAGAAGTATTCAATATCACGATGAAAAGGAAATAGGCTAAAAATGATTCGGAAATTGTATGATAGAAAGTTTTTTTAATGTAGCATTTAGCAACCACCTTGAGTTAGCTTAGTACAACAAAGTCGTGAAAATACGATCGTCTTATTTTGCCTAAAGTTGAATACTGAGGGATTTTTTGGCATTGTGAAACGTTTTTACTAAAGTAAATTGGAGTATGAAATGATTTCATGTCACCCTTCAACATTACTTAAACTAAATATTTTGAGAAAATGTAAATTATCTATGAAATTGAACATCTGAAACTGGCGAAATAAAATGTTCACCGTCACACGCTATGACGTTCGATCAACGCATGCGTAATACAAATTGGACATCTCAAACTGGGGGACATCTCAAACTGCTAAACCGGGGTTTTTGCATGCCTATTTTTTACTATTTTTTTTTTATTGGTGAGGGCTATTTCTAAAAATAATGGTTTTGTGTGTATGGACAGTCAAGGGGATGTTGATAAAAAGTTGTGGTTTACTTTCATTTTAAGTAGTTGCAAATTTTCCTGGTCATGCTAAATTGAATTTTTGTACAGAAACTATGGCCAGGCTTTCAATTGATATTTTGGAAAGTGTTCAACGAGGTTTCCAGAAAAGGTTGAAGGTTCAATTTTGTGATTTAACAAGGAAACAGATAGCAAATAAATTACCGGTTTCGGTCTAATTAATTTAACAGATCAAGAGAGGGAACCGATCTCAGAGGTTGTATTATGATTTTAAGGAAATATTCCAAACACTTGCAACCATGAGCATTTCATAATGAAAAGAGATATTAAGTGTCCACAAGAGTAAACAAGCCCTCGAAGGACACCAGCCATTTCTATTTCCTTTCACAGAAGTCAAAGATAATACATAAAAATTACGACGTATGCTTTTATTGGTGAGGACTTAATCAAAACTCGTAAAACGTCGTTTCCACATTGACCACGTAACTCCTGTGGGATATAGGGTATATCTCTACAGTGAAACCTGGCTATAACGAATCATACGGGACCAAACGAATTAGTTCGTTATAGCATTTTCTATGTCCGCCATCTTGGATAAAGTCAGAATTACCCATACCATCCCAAAGAAAAGGAACGATTGTCGTTAACTTTAAACATATTTTATTGAATACATAAACAAAAAGTACATATTCAAATGGATATAGCACAAGTTACGAAAACTTACAAACGCTCTCTCCCGTTATCATGGTAATATTTTGCTATAGGTATACAAGATGTGCAATATGTACAGAGCCATACAGAAACCTTTATAAGATAAGGAATATAAAATCTAATCATCTAAATTCTTAACCCTTTACACTAATCAAATTTGCAAAAAAAGTGTAAAAATACGTGTTGTGAATATTAAATAAATCCAAACAAATTTTAAGAATCCTGACCTTCAAAACCACCTTAATTAAAATCTCGATCAAATCAATCTTATTAAGTTGTATAAATACTTCCTCCATTTTTTTTTAATTCCGGTTGGATGCTCATGGAATTTTGTAATACTGACGACAAAGTTTTAAAACTTTTTCTACAATTATCTTGATCATCTCAAGCATTTAATTTAATTATATCATTAAAGTTTCATTTTCAACTTGTATAATTCGGTCAAATGCACGTGTTTTTGCGTAGGTTCTTATAGAATTAACTGTTGGCTCGATAATCTAATTACATATAAAGATAATTAGCGGAAATTAAGCCAGATTAGCTTAAATTAAGTTTGATTGGCCGACCCATGCTTGAACAAGTTTGAACGTTAGTACATTATAAGAATAATGAAGAAAGGCTACTCATATAATGAAATTAATTACGTCTGTACGGTCCAGAAATGATTTTCCTCGAGTTTGCTGTAGGTCCATTGTATCGTAAAGTTGTTGTTATAAACAGATATGATGGAATATGGCAAACAAACAGTCGATTTAACTTAGAAAACTTTTCAATTTGTCGTCGAGTCGCTAGTTCTTCAGTGGCGCGGCTCTATTTTATATTGAATGCTGTATAAAGTGAGCAACTATGGCGGGTGTGGCTTACTCTTCTAGACACCTGATATTAGATTTTCATATCAAATACTCACTTGCGTATGGTTGCTATAATTCCTTAAGTGAAAAGTTCATATGTTGCTACATCTGTTTCGTCAAAATATTCTTTTGAATTTCGGGTTTCATTTTGCAGTTCAGATCGCGAGTACTTAGTTTTTTATAAGTTGGTAGGAAAAGAACAAGCATCTTTAGAATAACCCCTCTTATTCTTGTAAAGGTTTGTTTTCAAACCAAACAAAATAATTATCATTACTAAATTAATTATGACCATGGGTGAATTGTGCTCCACAGATTTCAACCGTGGAAATTAGTTTTGTATCATACGCTCCTATCGTGAATGATCGTATGATAAAAGTTCGTTTCATTCTTTTCGGATTATTTTCGTTTCATTTGTACCGCAAATTCCTGTTCGAATGACGTCAAATCGAGTCCTGACAACTTTGCAAATCTTGTGATTGCTGAACAGAAAGTGAAGCAATGTGACCTACTCAATTCGATCGAGCCTAGAAGTAACGAGTAGAATGATCTTTGAATTATCGCCTGCTCATTAAAAAATATACTGTAATCCATTTAAATAAAGTTTTGAATAAAGTTTGACAAGAGAGATATGTCATTAGAAATTAAGAAATAATCTCAAGGGATGTAGCTACAAACATATTTATCATTTAACCTCATGAATTGAAGTATAGCTCAAGAGTTGTTTGAAAACAGTGGAAGTCGTTGTTGTATAAAAACATTATTGTCATTGTGTAAATGCTCTTGTGGTATTCTTTTTGTTCTTTATTTTGGACTGAAGTTCAACACCTGAGACTCGATTATTTCAGTGATAAATTATTCTGGATTTTTATGAACTGCATGCGTTATTTGATCTTTAACGAATAAAGGATAATAACAATAAATTATAGACTACGACATAAAAAGACTGTTAAAATATACCATAATACAACACAAATCATAAACTGTCTTACTAAATATGCAATACCAACACAAAACATAGAATTTTAAAAATATACAACACAAAACTTAGACTGTCTCAAATATACAATTCAACACAAAACATAGAATGTATACTAAAATATACAATACAACACTAAAATATGCAATTCCTTCTAAAATATACCATAAAATACAACAAAAACATGAACTGTCTTAAATATACAAAACAACACAAATCAGAGACTTGCCTTCAGTATTTTTTTCTCAGTGATGTCTAGTTTGGCTTCGTCGTTACTTACGTTTTACAATTTGTTTATGTTTAAAACATTTTTGAAAATAGAATCTACTATTTTCAACTAACAACAGAAAATTTAAAATGCATTGTCTTTTCAAGCTCATTATCTCTTAGAAAGAACATACAATTTAAAGTCTCATCTTGGTCAATAAGTGTATAATTATATTATAAGTTGGATTACTTATGGATTTAATAGATTATAGAAGGATTCTGTCGTATATTATTGTGATGCCAGGTAAATCCATTGATTAACAAATTGTGGACAAGTTTTAAAAAAATTCTGATCATTCCCAGAGGTAGTTTACCTATTTATAGTGCTGTTAAATGTATTTTTGATAGAAGTTTTTACTCCACTGGCATTCTAGAGTGGCGTCCTTTAAAGCTAGTAATGATATATAAATTTATTTTCGAATTAAGTTAGAAATACGAGAGCAAGTTCTTTGATTAAAATAATAATTTTATTCATGAGTATAGTGTCTGACAGACAATGCTGTCTATCAGGTGTGTCTTATCATTGTACTTTCTTTCACGGTAGAAAACAGAATTAACGATTTGTTTCAAGGTTACAAAGATCACTTAGGATTCTGTTGGCCTGTGCCAAAGTTGGTAAATCATTCCCAAATTTTACAATCACACCCATTTACATCAAGGGTGGTCAATGCCGGCTCAGGTCGACGTTGTTAAAACCACGGACATTTACCAATAAATAGATAAGATTTTAAGAGTAAATAAGAAAAATCAGTCGATCAAAAGCCACGTCCACAGAATTGCAAGATTATGAATATAGTAGACCAGACCCCCCCCCCCCACTCTCAAAAGTCGTACCATCACATAGAGTAAGCATGTATGACAAATGAGCGCTAACTCTGGTATTTCGGCTTGTAGAAGATGTTAAAGTCGTCCTGGTGCTGTTCAAACAATTTCCTGGCACATTAAGGCTTACACTAACGTGTTATTGGCATAACTAATGTATTACATGATTTATAAAGGTAAGGTGTAAAACTCCTCATCTTTTCACCTCTCTAAACAATAAGTAACCTTCTTTAAGTGGGTTTCGGGTTTATTTTTCACGAATGATCAAATTAAACCTTTAGATATAATTACTTCCTTCAGTTTATCAATCTGATTACAAAATTACTTAGATAGTAATTGATTTTATGACTTTCGCAGTATGTCAAAATAAATTACTCTTTCTATATAATTATGACCAGCAGTCTCTTGTAAACTCTCAGAATGTAATAGTACATCATATGGCCCTTTTGTGCTCGAGTTGATGTCGAAACAGAAAACCATTAGTGTCTCTCCTTCAAATAAACTGGGAGCAGTTATATAGATCTTCGTGTATACGCTTTATTAAACGAAGGCAGCCACCAGCACGGAAATTCTACTTACTGATTTTTATTCGGGCCACAATTAATTCTGCACCTCGATCTTTTTTTGCAACTTTGTTTTTCTATTGAATGGACTGTCTGACTGTAATGCATAAGGTAATCTATTGCCTTCAAACTGGCAGAATTGCACAAGTTGTCGAGAGGCAACAGTGTTTTAAAGACATGTATTAACATTGACTAATGACTTAGGTCTTAGGACCGTGCAGACGTTTCCAAACTGACAAATTTATCACGAGCCAAAAAACGTTGAGAAACGCTGATCTATAAGAAAACCTATGGTAAGTTGATGTTTGTGTTCCTATGAAAACACCGTGTTCCTTTAAACAGTTACCATTCACAGAATGGACCACTCTTCGGAATAAAGTTGAACTCCCCTGAATTATAACCTAACAATAGGTTTTGTCTGGTAATTCTTAAAGGGGTACTGCGTCTTAGATGAACATAAGATTTTAGTTCTCAAGAAAAATGAGTCAATATGAGAATACATTCATCAGTGAACACTTACCTGGTGTCAAAAAGTAACATTATCCTTTAAAATCTTAAAAATCATTTATGAAAAATCAATCAATTATTAAGCATTTTGAATAACCAAATGCATCTTTATGGAAAATTACTTAGTTTTTTGGGTATATATTTATATATTTTTTATGTTTTTTTTTTAATGACAGCAGGTATATTTGCTGATGTAAAGAGCTCATATTGGTCAAGTTTAAAATTTTCAAATTTTATGTTCATTCTAAGAACTAGTATCCCTTTAAAGGATTAAAGGAAATGATGACGTCATGGTACCAGTAATATAAAAGAATAATAATTAAGCCGACTGTATCTGTATATATTGTTTCTGTCAGACTCTACAGACAAACCATTGTCTTGTGTCAAGTTTGGTAATCAGGAATGTCGGACACATTCCATTTTTATTTCCTGTTTGAAGCTTCATTATCTATAAAGCTTTTTTTTGTCTTTTACGGGTTTATTTTCTCCGTCTCCGCGCGTGAACCTCTGATCAATTTTCTTTAAACAAAAATGAAATATATTGGATCTTTAAGACAATAAACAGTAGGTTATTCAGAGGTAAAAACATATACAATTCATCATATACACAGTGGTTATTTTGCTCAGACAATTGTTACGAGTATTGATTCGTCAGAACCTATTGTACAGAATACAAATTATGGCTTACAGATGCTGTGATTGTCATAAAGAAAGGAGAAGTCATCAAAATCCTATAAAATTTTATATAACCAACCATGCCAACAGTCATTAGCTTCGTGAACTCTTACAACACTGAAAATGTCATCGACAGGTTGTAAGCAAGGTTACTAAGTGGACTGGGGAAGTTTCTATGAAAGGCAGTAATCAAGCGAGTCTTGTGTTAACGACTTGGTAACTTCCTACTATTGGTGGCCAGTTCACTTTCATCAAACGATTCTAAACAATCAGTGGTGTGACTTGACGGACAGCAGTATTCCTGGGATTTTATCAATAATCATTCTCAGTCGACTAAACAATGAAGTTCTTTCAATTACTACAAGTGCCTTGTTATGAATATAAATACAATCAACATCGTGTGAACAAACAGTTCAACATTTCAGCGTCCGTTTAAAGGTGATGGCTACTTTACACTTGAAATATTAAATTGACATTTTCAAGTTTATTTCTGTCTGTTCTGGAGACAAGAACTCTTGTCAGTATTGATGGTCATTTAAGGAATATATAAAGTGAACAGTTTCATATGACTTTCGATATCTGTGGTAATAAATTAGTTGGTACTCTCGGACTTGGAGAGTCTTCATAAAAAGGCACTGAAAAGAAACTACTTCTTTCTTCCAATAATTGTTGATATTTGGTCGGACATCTTTCTTTCATTCAACGTTATTGGAACACGACCAAGGTTTAATTGACTTCGGATGCCTTAATATATTATCTATCAGACTTGAAGAGCCTTAAGGCGCATTATTTTTTTTATAAGAATATTTATTTGATCGGAAAATATATCTTACATGATACATTCGGGATAAAGAATTTTCATTAGTAGTGACTGTAATTATCAATCTAATATTGTATTTCATTGTTGCCAGTGTTGTTCAAATATTGATTAATAATTGATTAGCATAAAGTCATCATTACCCTATGAACGTCCGTGGTGAAATTTGGAAATCCATTTTATAAGCTCAAGTGTTTCTGAGACAAACCTTTACCTGGTGTGATCATTTAGGAAAAGAAAAGCACATTAGGATTTTTTTTTAACACAAACTATTTTAGTCTGGTTATGGACTAATTGTATACACTTTTCTGAGAAATACACAATTATCAGTGATATGATTTGAATAATATGACTTGGTTTAACAACACTAATATAGAATGAAACATTAAGGAGAGCTAGTTCAGGGAGTCGAAACTTCTCAAATCGTACAACCACTAAATAATAACTATTTATTAATGACCTCTAATTCTAAGAAATTTCTAAAAGCCTAACCATGGGCTGCTTCAATTCAAAGAAAATAAAAGGAAAGTTTATCAACTCCCATAGTAGTAAGAGGCGAATTAGTACCAGAAAATATCTGCCTACCGTCCAAAACGATGAAAATGATGGTGCTGACCATAATACTAATACTAAACCAGAATTTAGTGAACGACAGAAGGAACTTGTTTTAGAAAGTTGGGATATAGTTCAACAAGATATATCGAAGGTCGGAGTCGTCATGTTCATGAAGTAAGTATTTAATATAAAATACCTGACACTTTTTAGTAACTTCCTATGCTGGAAATCATTTGAATGTGTATTAGAAACAAAAAGAAGTAGTAGAGCTTTAAATGATTTTAACAGAAAAGGATACTGTCAGTTTCTGTAAAATGTCTCTTTAACCTGTTTGACAAGATAGCTTCTTATCTTATTTATTCCCTTTAAACTTCAAGTTGGGTTCTCTTTTTTTTTTCATTTATTATACATTCGATTCGGATACTATATCAATCGAAGTAGAGATGTTCTTAAGATCGGGAGAAATAAGTTTGCCTAATAACGACAGATTTTTCTCGGTCTAAGTCTATTTGTTCATTACGCAGAGCGTGCCCAAGAAAACTATAAATTATGACGCAGTCGGTCTTACTGTTGCACGCATGGACTCCAAATTTTGTGTTTCAAAGCGGATTCGAATGGATTTTCCAGTGTGGGATTTCTGCTTTCAAATGGTACTTTATTGAGATTCAAAGTCATTCATAGATTCATTAAACACATTAATGGCTAACTTTCAGATAGTCCATTAGGGTTCCTCTCATATCAAGTATTACAATATGCCCATTTTCTCTTTGAACTGTGCGGTTTGTTATAGTAGGCCAAAGCCGTCAATTATGGAGACTGATTTTAACAGACAGGTTAGGGTTGCAGGGGATCAGAAATAATTGTTAGAGAATCGGGAGAATTCAGTTTTATCACGAAATTGTCATACAAATGTTCATATTTAGAGCAAGTATGGTAAAATGTATGGGTTGCTGTACTTATGATTTGTGTCATGATAGAAACCTGGCCGTAAAGTTGAATGATCGATTGGTCAGTGCATATCACATCTTGAGTTTGTTGCAATTAGGATGATCCTTCAACGATTGTGCGGTTTATTGTCATCCACCGTCCAAAGTGTATATACGTGGTTTTACGCCCTACTTTATTGCACCTGGTGAGCTACATCATGCAGCGTACAATGAGAACATTGTAGCAGGACAATGCTATTAGCCTACTCTTTTATATGATTTTCAAATGTCGATGTGAACAGTCTGTAGCAAACGGGGTCTCGGTTTTATTGTCTCACCCGAATGACTACACCCGGAATTAGAGACCACGAAATAATTATATGTAACCGGCATACCAGATAGTGACTATTGAATCCTTAACCTACTTTTTTCCCGTATACCAAATCATTTGGATTTGACCACAATGACAAATATACCAGTCGGTGTCACAGGCAATTCAACGCCTTCCTTTAAGATTATCTTATGCGATTTGGTTTTTCAACTTGGCATTCCTTTCAGAAAGCCCACATATAATATGTATAATTTTTTATTATTACAAATACTTGCAAACATACTATAAAATGACGTATGGCTTTGAAGTAAGCACATTTATTACAGCAACAAAAAATGCAGTTGGTAGTATACAAAAATATTTATTATCAAGAACATCGTAAATTATATCAAATATTTCTAAAATATCTTAATTACTTCTATGTATACACTACAACTAAATGTGTAATCAAATGGTAAATTGAATATGGAGCTTGTTAATTAATTAGCCTGTCCAATAGTTTTCTTACACAAATAATCTTTTTTTTAGTTAATATCTAAAGTCTCTTTAACCCTCATGAAAATCTGTATGTTACCTTACTATTTATTTACTTACGTCTCAAATATCTGCGCTTGTTCCGATATCGGATCTGTTTTCATCATTCGTTATTGATAGATGAGAAATATTAGAAGCTGAATACTTTAAAAAGGAAATTAATTCCACCTGACGCCGTCTGGTGAAGTGAGGTCAAAACGATTTCTCTTTATAAATTTATTATAATATATTTTTTAACATCTTACATTATTATCTCTAGTTTGTATGATATAAATCACAAGGGTACAAAGTAAAATACCGGGGAGTTTTACATCCAACTGATTGAACTAATAAAGCCTAGGAAAGGAATCTCTCAATAGGGCAAAACAAAGAGATTATATTTAAAAAAAAAAACCATTTCCGATATTATTAATGCATGGTGTTCTTCACTACAGTTTCTGGTCTCCGTGACATATTTCTTCCGTGTTTTATTGTAAGAAGTAAATTTCTGTAAGGATTGATTGCCAGTTAGTTTTTTAGTATTTCAGTTATCAGAAGATCGCAGAGCGAGAAACTCTGAGTAAGAACATGTTTTAATATTTCTAGATTGGAAAATATAATCGTTGTTATGTAATTCTGTATCGAACAGATATTCTACTAGTTCTGTTCTTGTATTGTTAATTAAATGATAGGACCTAGTTCCCGAATGAATCAAAAAATCCTCTGGACCTATATTCAACAGTTTAATTTAATGAAATATATTTCAGTATATTCTTGAAATGATTAATAATTGAACTGTAATAAAAATTATAAAAAAATATAAAAAAATGAACCATTCGTACGTGGATGTATATTAAATATAATTGAGTAAGTATTATTTTTTTTTTAAATTTTCAAGTTAGTATCTTGATTTTTCAAGTTAGAAACTTGAATTTTCTAGTTGGTATCTTGATTTTTCAAGTTAGTATCTTGAATTTTCAAGTTAGTTTAACTTGAATTTTCATGTTAGTATCTTGAATTTTCAAGTTAGTATCTTGAATTTTCAAGTTAGTATCTTGAATTTTCAAGTTATTAACTTGAATTTTCAAGTTAGTATCTTGAATTTTCAAGGTATGGGTATAGTATGATACTTACTTGAAAATTCAAGATACTAACTTGAAAAATCAAGTTACTAACTTGAAAATTCAAGAAACTAACTTGAAAATTCAAGATACTAACTTGAAAATTCAAGTTACTAACTTGAAAAATCAAGATACTAACTTGAAAATTCAAGATACTAACTTGAAAATTCAAGATACTAACTTGAAAATTTAAAAAAAAAAAAAAAAAAAAAAAAATTGAATGGCCCTAATACGCTTCCGTACAATTCAGTGTTCGTAACTTTTGACCGTTATTCTTATTAACATACACATAACCGGCTTCCGCGACAGTTACGCCAGTACTCAGCTGTATCAGCTTTATGATTTGTCGATTGCCCTACTTGTGAACGTTATGATGTAACTGCCATTTTAGTATTAGTTTAAAACAGCGTTACAGCCTACAATCGATTTAACTAAAGAAAGTCTTCAAACCCCTAATCATTAGTTCAGTCTGTTATGACTTTCTATACAATCAAACACTCTCAAAACTTCATTTTTAATACGCTACATTAATTTTGATTTTTCCATCTTTGACATACAAATCGATTATCTCGAAGATTTCAGGAAATGTTCTTCTACTTAGCATTGTTCAAAGTCTTGAGTCTTTAATAGAGATTTTTAGATTTATTTTTTACAAGTAAATACGAAGGCAAAATCTTTGATTTTTTTTTCTTCATGTTCAAAAGAAATCAAAGACATGAAGATGGATTTATTTGCCAATTTTAGTAAGTGGAATTTGTTAGCGTTTTCATGGTGAAACATACATGATGACGTCCATGTAAATTAAAGAAACGTTATGTTTCGTTCAAGCTCTACAGCAATGACGTAGCCTACTGTAAATATGTAATTGTTATAAAATATAAAATATCAAATTACAAAGCTATTTAAAAGATTAAGTTTAACTCTACCATTGCGAACTCATCAGGATTTGATAAACAAATTCTAGTAAGAGTTGGCAAGTCTGTGAAATAATACGGGGTAATTGCGAAGGTGAGGTAGTAAAACACACATTTCATGTCATTTTTAAAATTATTTCTCCAAAAAAGCCTAAAACATGTTTAACTTATAGCCTGAGGGAGTAATAAATATTACAAAAAATTAACGTTACAATGATTACAATTCTGTATATATTGCGTATCTCAAACTGCCCTCCGCCCCAACTCTCAAATTGCTCTAGGAATTACGGGATTTAAACTTCTTGTTTTTAGAATCCATTCCGTTGTCTCCACTTCCATTTAGAATTAATTCGAAACAAAATTAAAGGTCCCCACCCTCCCAAACACACTCACACAATCCGAAGGTCCAGTGAAAAAACAATATCACTATCGATGATGGATAGATCATTGTCATCACGTTAATCTCTGACAGTGCATTATGGCCATGTCAATATCAAGTATAATACCTACTAAAAATGACGCATTGTGACTAAATGTGACATATTTCATGTCCATCATTGTGATAAATGACAATTTCTTGACACCCATACAAAGTTTAACCCTCATTTCAACGAGTTTTACCCACCGATCGAGGCCACCATGGACCATCCGAATTTCATACTCAGATTGTGTTTAGTTATTTTTACGGTAAGTTATCTTTGTTTTTTTGGGGGGGGGGACTTTAAAAGAATTGAAATTGTAAATAAGGTGATGTTTTTTCTTTCTTCTGTAAGTCACTTTTCCTATTCACAATTTTTCACTTGTTTGCATTTTCATCAATCCACAGAAATCTCAGACTAGATTATAATAATCTAGTGTAATCACCGTATGTTCTCCTAAAAGCAATAAATTCAACAATAAAGCAATTCATAATCGAGTAGTGCCCATTTTCATCCGGTTGGCTAGTTGCTGTAGCTGGTCAGTTAAAATTTTTTACCAACCCTTCTTTAATTAAGAGCTGAAAATCCTAAGAAATTTATGCCTGATTTGTCATTTAGAATTAACATTATATATTGATTATCACAGTTCGTGTCAGAGAGAGATAGCAAAACGCTATAAACGTGAGAAAAAACGCGGGGCACATCATAGGCATACTTGACAGAAAGTTCTTGCCGTGCATGCCTCTAGTGGTTCTTCGTATACGGAAATCGTATTTATTCCCCGTCATCTGAAGCTACGTTCCACTTTTGGCACGTTGACTTCCTTATATCCGACTTTTATTCTTGATTAATAGGAAGACTGGACAAAACGTGAGCAACTGCGATGTTTATTTACCAAAACCACTAAAAGACTGAGGCCAAAACCTTACTGCACCTCTGAGAAACCGTGATTACGCATTAAGAAACTTATTATCACCTAATACAATTTGGATATAGAGATAAATCTGTCTGCACTATAATTATAACTGAAAATAAGAACTAGGCCCTTGGCATATCGGTGTCATAAATTCCGAGTGAAAATGAATGAATGGTTGACATCCTTACACGGATTTGTGAAAGAGTAATCTCTTGACTTATAGGATTTTTAATACGAGCTCTGTGACGTCAGAAATTCCGCATTAAAGAATATGATAATTCGATCCAAAGACCTTAAAAAAAGTTTTAAGCTGATATAGTAAAAGGTTAATGCCTAAAGCCTACGATGAAGTGATTTGTAGCATGTCGTTTGGACACTGGGTTTATGACCTGTAACAGATGACACTGATATCTACTTTCTTACATGTGATATATTATGAGAAATACGTCACTATTATCTTGAGTTATGTTGGTTTGGTTTTTTCTCACTATTAAACTCTCATTAAATAGCTTTTGGACCATGAAGAAAAAGGCAGTATTTGTTGTAGTCGAGCTAATCAGGGCATGTTTACCTTTCACAATACAAGTATGAAGCTAATTTTCTAACTTTTCAAAATATTAGTAGGTTTTTATGTATTTTAATTGCCGACGATGTCGCTTTAGTTTGCGTATCATTCCTATATTGAGATTGGAAATCATTTTATTGCCTTTACTTAGGCCTACAATTTAAACCGAGCTATTGTTTATATAATGTACTGCCATAAGCACCAATTTAGAGATAGATATTATCCTTATTATGCGAAAGTCTCAGACTTTATATCTAAATAGTTTCCAATCTTATTATTATTTTATTTCCAGGTATATGATTGTAATGGACAACCTGGGGGGCGGATGGGGAGAGAACCTCCATTGCAGCCTCATGAAGGATATTCCTACCCAGAGTATAAACCATTCTTTCCGTTTCCCCCGCCCCCTCCACCAAATATACCTTTTACTCTCGAGCGTTTTCTCAAACACAGAGAATATGAGATGAAATTCGGAGACAAACTACGAAAATATGCTGTATATTACAACAGTCCAGGGTATACACCACCCCCAAAGAACATCCCTAATCCGAACATTGAATACGAAGTCGAATATCCCTACAATCCTCATGTGTATCTGACTCCAGCACCAAAAGCCCCAACAGCGGACGTAACTCCACAACTACAACAACCTCAACCAACACCGAATACTCACCAACATCGTCACCACTCCCATCAATTTCAAAATGGCCATAATCCACAGAATTTGCAATTCAACCAACCACCGATTCCTTACCAACCACTTGTGAATCCTCAGCAGTTTCCGCTGCCAAATGTAGATCCACCAATGCTAAACAACCATCAGTCACATCAATCTCATATACAACCTCCACAAAACGGTCGACATTGGTCGCATCAGCATCCTCCACCCGTACAACCTCAGACGTATCAGCAATTTCAACCGTACATGCGTCAGCCACAACTTAACATGCACCAACCGCAACCAAACATACACCCGCCTCATCCGAATAACTATCATCCTCAACCAATCATGTATCAACAACCAAACCCACATCATCAGCAGTCAAACCAACATCAGCCACAATCAAACAGGCATCATCAACAACCAAATAACCATCACCAATGGAATGAGCACAAAGGCATTTCTAAACCTACATTTCATCAATCCCCTTTCAGTCCTAATCAACATAAACCAAATAGTCCAAAATCCTTGTCTAAACTCATGAATGCGCAACAGAATCAGTTCAACCAATATCAGCAGATGGTCGGAGGTCCAGAAATCCAACCAGCGATGCAAATAAATTCGCAGCAAAATGTAAACCATCGCCAAAATTCCCAGATACAACCAAATTTCCAGAATGTTCAACCGAACCAACACCTTCAAACTACAAACATGCCCATAAGCTTACCAGGAGTTCAAGATCTAAAATCGGTGGCTCATCGACATCATCCACCTCCGTCGCATTCCTTGCCACTGCCGTCTCGTCACCATTCCATGCAGCAAATAAACCCCCAACCATCCAAACAGGAACAACATCCAATAAAACATATGCTAGCATCACCAGCGGCTAAAGTCCCATTAGAACCTCCGTCGCAACAATCGGGAATTCCAGGCTCTATCAGGGAATACATACAAAAACCAAGGTCAAATACTAAAGGTCTTCTGTTAGCTTTGCAGAAATATCTGATGCAGCTTACTAAAGTTCAAAACTCTAACAAGACACCACGCGTTGCACCTGCAACCACCATTCAAGCGGCACCAGTAGCACGAGTGTCACCAGCTCCCAGACACAGTGACACAAATGGACCTAGTTTCAAAGCCCCACTCAAAAGAGCGTCAACCAATTTTGAGCCTCAATTGCTATTACCAAAAGCCCAAGCCCAACCTTCAGTAATAAACCCCAAGGCTTCTGTTTTTCAGATTCCTCTTCAATCGCAAATTTTCCCGGCCTCCACATCTCTCGTTCCTTCTTCATCCATTCCATTCCCAGAAAAGGTAACTCATTCGTTATCTCTGGATGCTAATACCCAACCAACAATGATACCAAAAACAATAGAAACTAAAGAACCATCAATGGGTCTCGTAACTGACTCTACAGCACATGTAGTTGTCATGAGAACTCCTTAGTTGTGACACGTTTTGCAGGAACATTACAATATTATTACATATGTGGATTCAAGAAAACGACATTCTATGGTGTAAGCTACGGTGAAGAATTTTGTCATATATGAAGACCAATGGTAGATTTAGAATATCATTTGCCGATAGGATTTGTGATAAAGTTTTCCTTGGATATCTGTATAGTTATGTTTTGTTCTGAACTTGTTAATTGTTGACAATATGGTTGTCTCTGGTATTGGATTTTGTTTGTATGTAAATAAATTATTTATTTGTTGATGTGATTATTGTTGAAATCTGTTTTATGTCTTTTCAGTGACAAGCTGTTACGTTTCACTTTGCTCCAATTTTTTTTACGCTTAGTATGTTGAATTCATACCATTTCTCTTACATCTCTATGCACAATATTGAAATAGACTATGTATCTATTGTGCGTGTAATTGTCTTGAGTTCAATAAAAAAAATAATATATATATATCTTGAAGTCGGGGCGCCTGTTTTTCAAGTATATGGCTGTCTATTGGATATATTGCTGTCTATGGTTGTCTATAGTCGTTTATTTGACAGTTAAGCAATAAGTACAGTCTGTACAGATAGACAAGTGGATGTAAGTAGAGGTCTGACTTTGTCTCCTGTCACTACCAGATAGTTTTACTATCTTGTTCAGTGATTATTGGTCTTTTTGTTTGTCAACTGCCGAACTTATGAACAACTTTAGTGATAACTACCTTTCTAGTTCTTCGATTTATTTTATTAGAAAACCTACTTCAAATTGTAGGTTAACTGTTTATTACAGTTTCTCTAAATAATAATTTATGGATACCCTATAGCTATTGTTGTTCGTTGGATTATTTTATTGGGATGTCTATCTAACTATTGTTTAGAATCTGCTAGTACTGGTGAAAAATGTTTCTTTAAAAATTATGATTAATTTCAATTACATGCTGGAAGAAATGGTGCAACGTCTTCATAACAACTAGTGACATGCCCTTAGCTGCCTCTCCCCCACAATCCCTTCCACCGACAAAATAGAATGCCCCCAAGAAACACTCCGACAACTAACCCCATAACGTATGACCCCTTGACCCCTCGAACAATTACGTCTGACTTTGGAAGTAGAATTTACATATCGTGAGTTAATTTTTAATACAATATTCGAATGCTATTCAGAAGAAGTTCTGGAACCTCTATTAATAGACCAATGAAATCATATTAGTTATATAGAAATATAATCAAGAAGATGTAATTAGGCCAGTCATTTATTTTTATCCCTGTCTGATTCTCTTTTGGTCACGACATCATGTCTAACACTAAAGGTACAAATAACAGAAACAGCACTAACTATCGGGACGACCAACGAAATCCAAATCCACAATAAGACTTTGGCAATACATTGGTAACAGAAAATGAATAAACTCCTTATCAGGAAGTGAGCTTATCAATGTTGGTAAGTGTAAAGGGAACTATATTGTGATTATGATATTATGTATCAGGTTAAGGGAAAGCATATTCTGTATGACAAGATCAAGGTTGATGTTGTTATTGGTGACAGTTGATAAAGCCTTTCGTCCAGTATTTAATTTTATTATCCGGATTTGCTTTGAGAAACTCCCACGGGCAGTTCTGAGTTTAAATTAAGTTCCGTCAGTTTGTAGAGGACTGTTCTTTAAGGATATAGTAGAATAATTCTTCGCTTAAAAGACCGTTTGATTAATTTGATCGTTTGCATGATACTTTTCTAAGTTTAATTTCTTTTATCGAAAGGGACCCTGACTTGTTTCAACAATTTCAAAAGAAGTTATTCCATTTTCAATCTGAAAGCAAAATTAGCTGACAATACGTTCTGAAATATATCACAACTTATAATATACGACACAACCCATTTAACTATCGACTGATTGAACAAAATCATCATCATCAAGAAATCAAAGAAATATTATTCAAATTTCAGGTTTGATTGCTCATTAACTACACGGTAGTTATTCAAATTTAAAACTCGCTTCTTTATAGTTCTGGTAGTTATTATCGATTGTGCTTTCATCTTCTATTCATATGAATGTGGATACGAACATTTACAACTCCTGAATAATTATATTTATTTTATTCCAATTGGGTGGATACAGACTATATCTTAATATGTTTGACATCTGTATGTTGGTCTTGATCGAAATGAGTTTTATTTTATGTTTTATTTATTTATTTTTTTTTTTTTTGCATTTTTTTTTTCTTCGTTTAGTAGTGTTCAAGGGGTATGGACTTAGTCAACCAATTCATTTGTCATCTAATTCCATGTTAAATCACAAAATTCAACCTTCTAGGACTTTTTCTAGAAACCTCGTTGAAAACTTTCTTATTTGTCACATGAAAGCCTAGTCAAAACTTGGTTTTTGTACAAAAATTCAATATAGCATGACCATGAAAATTTTGAACTAAACAAAATGAAAGTAAACCACTACATTTTATCAACATCCTCTTGACTGTCACTGCACACAAAACCACTATTTTTAGAAATAACCTCCGCCAATTAAATTTCTCAGTATCTCAGAAATTCTGAAAGAAAATGGTATTTCAGACATCAAATTTTAAATGGGAATGCAAAAACCCCCCAAAAAAGGGAGAAAGAGGATTTCTAAAAATAGAACGGACTTAATTCGTAATACAATCATTGGCATAAAATGTTTTAGTGTACTGAGTCCTGTTTTGTTTAGATTTGGATCCTCATATTGTGGGTTACCTCCCTTTTAACCTGGTAAGTGTAAAATTCTGAAAAGAGTCACTAAGACTAAAAAATCGAAAAAAAAAATATTCCAGCCATAGGTCGTGCGCAATTTCAGGATGGCTAAGGGGATTTAAGTTTGTCGTTTTTAAAGTGTGTTACATTGGCCCCGTTCGCTTCTAGAAGGCGACGACCTTGGAATGTAAGATTTGAAATATAAAGGCTAGAAAGCATGCTATCATGATTTGAAAAAATGTCACTTGAAATATATTAATGTGTTGTTATTTTCATAAATTTACAACGTAATTTTTGCCGTGATTTAATTTTTATCAAACCCAATAAAAAGCCATAAATTCAGTGAGTTTTTGTATGAAATAAGACGTTAATACCTAAAGAATGGCAAAATGTTTTCTTAAGAAAACGAATGATTTATTTTCTCTAAGAAACATATCAAATAAATTAAACCATATATTATTACCAGGATATACATGTACAGATGTGTTTACAGATAATAGCATCTGAATTATCAATTATATAAGCTTTAAGCTCTTCATTGAATGTGACCATTACATAATTCATGTAATGTCAAGTGTCGTTACCGAGTATACCGGGTTTCTCTGTATTTCCTTCGGAACGTCCATACAAATAATATTGGTATATTTTTGATTTTTATACGCCCACATGGAAATGTGGACGTATATTGCCGTCGCCCCTGTCCGTCCGTCGGTCCGTCCACATTTGTTGTATCCACGATAGAGGCTACAGTTTTTATCCGATGTTAATGAAACTTGGTATACATGTATATATAGATGATATCTCGGTCAAGTTCGAAAATGGAAATTTTCGCATGAACGGTGTTTGAGTTATTGCACTTGACTTAGTAAAAACGCGTCAAATTTGGTTTATATCCACAATAGAGGCTACAGTTTTTATCCGATATTAATGAAACTTGGTATACATGTATATGTTGATGATATCTCGGTCAAGTTCGAAAATGGAAATTATCGCATGAACGGCTTTTGAGTTATTGCCCTTGACTTAGTAAAAACGCGTCAAATTTGGGTTGTATCCACAATAGAGGCTACAGTTTTTATCCGATCTTAATGAAACTTGGTATAATGTATATATTGATGATATCTCGGTCAAGTTCGAAAATGAAATAACGCATGAGCGGTTTTTGAGTTTTTGCCCTTGACTTAGTGAAAACGCGTCAAATTCGGGTTGTATCCACAATAGAAGCTACAGTTTTTATCCGATCTTAATGAAATTTGGTATACATGTATATATTGATGATATCTCGGTGAAGTTCGAAAATGGAAATTATCCCATGAACGATTTTTGAGTTATTGCCCTTGATTTAGAAAAATCTTGTTAAAATTTTAGTTTCGATGCAATAAATCCTCCAATTTTCAGAGGATGTTGATGAAACTTGGTGTGAGCATTGGAATTGATTAGGCCTCAGTCAAGTTTGAATTTGACAGTTTTTCAATGAATTGTTATAAGTTATTGCCCTTGACTTAGTAAAATTGCGTCAAAATTCTATTGTGGTTGCAATAAGAAGCTTTAATTTTCAAAGGATTTTGATGGAACTTGGTGTAAGCATCAGAATTGATAAGACATTAGTCAAGTTTGAATTTCTGACTTTTTAAAAAAAAATGGTTTTTGGGTTATTGCCCTTGACTTAGTAAAATTGCGTCAAAAATATTTGTGGGTGCAAAATAAGCTACAATTTTTTAATAGATTTGATGAAACTTGGTATGAGTATTGAAATAGATAAGATGGTGGTCAAGGTCTAATTTGACAATTTTCCATGAACAGTTTTTGAGTTTTTGCCCTTAACTTCAATATTAATTCAGTGAATGTTTTTTGAGTTATTGCTCTATTTATTTTTCAAATTCAATGCTGCCAGTGGGCGTATGTTACCTTGCCTGGCAAGCTATCTTTATGATCTTAATTGATATATTAACTTTTTGTAAAAGGTTTCCCAGGATCCTTTGTCAAACATCTTGACATTGATTTTTTCCGTATTAGTCATACCAATTTACTGCTGAGTCGGCTGGAATTATACTAAAATTCATCATGTGGTCGATTTAACCTAAAAGGAAATGTCAAAATCTCCCTGATTTACAATGCTAGTCTGCTCTCATATAGCAATAGGGGTTAAATCCAAATTCGTACTACATTTAAAAAATTAAAGGGTTAAGGAATCTTTCTGTTTAGAGAATCCTTGTTTCGCTCAGGTTGTACTCTTCAGGTAAACTGTTGCTACTGAGCCGTGGTGGTGGTGGTGGTAATTGGCGAGTTAACGTTTGCTTCCAGCAATTGCTGATATCAAAGACTAGGTAGTTGCACTTTGGTGTTCGTTGGTAGTGGATTTAGATTCAATTGGATGATTTAGAAAACTGTTGGTTTGGTGGTGGTTTGAGAAATCGTACGATCTGGTCGGAACGATCGGCCCTGGATGGTGTGGCGTGAGTGACTCAGTCTTCTACATTCTTACAAAACTCGTTATGATCATGGTGGTTGTTGTTAGTGGTTGTTGGTTTGGTTTGGTTAGATTATCTGTCTGTGCTTGGAAGTGTTGAAGACCTAAAAGAAAAACGAAAAAGAGACGTGAGAAAGGAGAGAAGAAAAAAAAATAGGATGTTCTCTTTTGTTTCTGCTATGAAACTTGTTTTGAAAATGGATTATATGGATTTTAAAAGAAACTTAGGTTATCTGTTAAAAACAGATGTGGTAATAAATTGGTAGATGAGTTCCATTATTTGTGGAGCCAAAATATTCTGTATGGTGATTGGAATGCCGTTGGTTTCCAGGCAGTCCGTCAATGTCTTACGAGATGGTTTTAATTCGGTGCATTGAATGAGAAGATACGTCCTGCCGGCAACGTGTCCGCATCGGCATTTAAAACTACTGAGCCGCATTCCTTCTATTTATATCCTATAGTGGATTGAGGCGCTTCATGGTGGACCTCAGTGAAAGCACTACTGCTTGGTTGCCAAGACGTTAAAACAATGGCGTGGAGGCGTGCCATTTGTGTTTCTTTTCAGATTTTTTGTATTTTTTCTGGATTGATGCTTGGTATCTAGTTGTTAGATATTGAGGCACTCTCTGATCATTCATTCCTCATATAGTTGAGGTTTGAGAAATCAATTGTCATTTTACTATGGGGATGAAATGACAAAAAAATACGTGAGTGAAGCCGGAGATGCCCAAAAGTAAGATTTTAAGTTCGGTCACGAAAAGAACGTACCCTAGTGTACCATTTGGTTAAATTATATTGTACCACAAATAACAAAAATTCTGAGTTCTGATTAATCCAAATACATGGGGTTTAATAGCAATTTGACATCATGTCTTTGCAATTTGGCGTTTTAATTTCTAGTTACAAATCTTGTTAATGTTAAATGATAAAAAGGATGTCTTCTTTTCATTCGATAGCGCACGTGCAGTTTGTTGTTATGTCCGCCATACTGCACCTAACGTCATAAAACCGAATAACCCATGTTCTAAATTATCCATAAAAAGAGTCCGGGAACAAAATAATCACAATTTGTGATACAATTCCGATGAACGACTTTCGGATTTAGATTTAGAGGGGGTTTATTCCATATTTAACCATGCTTGAATATACCATTAGAGATCTAATGATTCCATTCCCGACAAGTAGTACCTAAAGTTGAATAACTACATGCTTTTGATACATAAATCATGTTAAAGTATCAAGCTGTAAATCAATTATTTATAATAATAACTAATATTTCGTTTTTTGTACGGTTATCAATCTGTGCAAATTTGACGCATGACCTAATATGACAGCCAATAAAATCGAAGTTGACCAAAAAACCAACGTTACTTGGTGTTGACCATTATGAACTTTAGTGTGGATATGTTGTTCTATGTATAACATGTGCAATTAGTTAATTTCAACGCACAATGAGTTCACAATAATTTAACCATGAATCTTGTTAACACAGTGTGGACAGAATTGTGAGGCAAAGTAGACGGAAGGGTTAGTGCAGCGTCTAATCGTCTACGATTTTGACTACTCTTGTAGCGTTGATTACCCAGACGCGCCTTTTCCCAAACAGAACGGATTCATCGCTTGCTCACTTGTTTTATCGTCGCTTTTTGAAAATTGATGAAGTATGGGATGCATACTTATTTAACCAATAATAACACAACTATCTAACACCTATTATACCTTTAACCATTGCAATATGCATCGAAGCTAATGAGCTGAGAAAATAATATAACGAGCGTTGTGTATATTTTAAAGATTTATAGAAATGTATAACTCTCTTAAGAATTTTCTGATCGTGTTAAGTAAAAAATATAGTACATTCAAATCCCGAGGGCGATTGTTGCTCCTCTTTATATGATTACTGCAAATGAGATTGTGAAATATGAATTTGATATGAATCAATTTCATAAAATATCTTTACAGTGCATGTGAAGTCCATGAAAGCTTTCATTAGTACCATGTTCGTCTGTGATCAGATAAATGTCTAATGTTAGAATAACCATATCATGTGATTACTTGACAATACATTTTATATTATTATAGTTCCGGGAAAATATGACTGCCATTCATTATCGTTAATATATCCGGAATTAAACCATCCCACCCCTGTGGGTCTGTGATGCAATACATGTATATAATATAATTAATTTTATCCTTAGTGTGATCGAGACATGCCCCGAGGTTCTAATTTGAAATAAAGTGCGAAATCGCATTCTGTCACCTTCGTTTCCACCACCGACTGAACGCTGGACACTCCTGTAGAATTTATCAAGACAATTATCATGCACTTTCGTCATGCCGTTCGATGCCAATTACTATGGGCGGCCGAACGTCCAAAAATTCCAGAGATCGATTCAACTAGTCTACACCTTTTTTCTTGATTGTAGAAGGCCAAGAACATGCCTGTTCCTAAAGCAACGTTTGGATATATACATGAACCAACATGCATTATATTAGCATATCTATACATACCATAAGTCAAGGTCATTGAACACTGAAAATTCCAAGGTCATTAGAGGTCAAGAGATAGAGTTTTTAAAATTTTCAAAGACTTCAAACGTGTCTAAAAATAATTAAAATTCGTAATTTAAAATTCTGTACCAAAATATTTTAGATAAAGTTAAAAGGCTTTGATTGAGTTTAGATAAAGTTAGAAGGCTTTGATTGAGTTTAGATAGAGTTAGAAGGCTTTGATTGAGTTTAGATAAAGTTAGAAGGCTTTGATTGAGTTTAGATAGAGTTAGAAGGCTTTGATTGAGTTTAGATAAAGTTCGAAGGCTTTGATTGAGTTTAGATAGAGGTAGAAGGCTTTGATTGAGTTTAGATAGAGTTAGAAGGTTTTGATTGAGTTTAGATAAAGTTAGAAGGCTTTGATTGAGGTTAAAATCAAACAAATCAAATAAAAAATTGCGAAGGAATAAAAATTTTGCTAAAATGTGTGACTGTAAGATAACAGCTTATGTATCACGTCCGGATAAGTTTTTTTTTCTATGTAGATTGTGATTATGCACAATAGACAATATATATCGTTTTTGTCGACATTATTAATTTACACCGGAAGTGGGGGCACCAGGCGTGATTTCGAAAAAAAACGGAAGTCCTTACGCCCTAAACCGGATGTGATAAAAAAAATTAATCGCGCGAAATTATTTGTATCGATAACTTGTTTATATTCTGAGAATTTCAGATTGGTCAGAAAAGTAGCAACAAAGTGAAAAATTCTGAATTGTTTTGAGGAAATAAAATCATAAAATTAAAAAGTTTTAAATCTACCAAATACATTTTTTTGCAATTAATATATTGAAAACATTTTCATGTAAATCGTGCCATACAGACTCCCGGTTTAGCAAAAAAAATGGGTTTAGATATGTACTTGGTGGTTCAGTCTTTCTCAAATTGTTTAGTAACATAAGAAATACTTTTCATTTTCTGTTTTTGCTGGAGGCCTTACACAAGAAATATATCCCCAAAAAATCGAAGAGTTCGTGCTGAAACCGGAAGTGGTGCAAAAATTCTGATGACTTAGTTTTATTTGTATCTTAAATATGTCTATATTTTGTGAATTTCAGATCGATCCGATAATTAGCAACGAAGTTTCACATATTTTACCCAAAGTGTTCGATAACTCGATTAATTTGAAAATAAACCACACCCACAATAGCTAAATTAAGGTCGAACTGTGGTATAGATAACCTTCAAATGTAAGATTAGAAGCGCAAGTTATGGATAAACAAGACATTTTTATAGATAGATACTTCTTCATTCGTTTCATTTTTTGAATGAAATATTTAAACAAAATCTAAAAAAAAAACATATTGTTACATAGAGTAGGACGCTATGTGATCTTCAGACAACTGACCTAATTTCAACTCTAGTAATAACATGATTTGTTTAATATTTATATAAAATTCTACAGATGATGTAGTGAGTACAGTTTTAACAGTGGTATTTTGTATTTACCAAATGGTATAAATGCTATTATGGTTTATTTCAGTTTGTTCGAGACGCACCCCGATGTTCAGGATGTATTTATGCCATTTAAAGGAAAGTCAAAAGAAGATCTCAAACAGAGCACGCAGCTTCGTTCTCATGCATTGCGTGTGATGGGGACAGTAGAGAAGTGCCTTTCTAGGATAAATGAACCACAGAAAATGGACGAAATGCTACACCAACTTGGATCTCGTCATGTGATGTATAATGCCAAAGTTGACTATATTGATGTAAGTATCGTTGGGTTCTAACTTCATCTGTTGCAGGACACATTTAGTTCATTATCAAGTCATCCAACCTTTCAGTGCTTTCTATTTTCTATTATTAGTATTGTTAATATTCGGAGCCAGCTGCCACGTACATTCATAATTACTAATACTTTCACGGTTTATTCTGCAAGAAAAACTCGATTCACTTCAACGGCTTGCGATTTTTTTCATATTAACTGATGAACTGATATCAACTCAGCCTTGTATTTATGCTGGAGTATAAGCGGCATTGTTTGGTGCCTCAAAATCGTCTGTAATGAGTTCTCCAGCTTCTTATTTTCATATTGAAGGGATAAAAAGTCTTAGAATTTAAATTTGGCCAATATGAGCTTTATACATCAGTACATATATCTGCTGCCATATATAATTTAAAAAATAAATAAATATATATCCAAAACACTAAGTAATTATTCATAAAGATGCATTTGATTATTGAAAAACGCTTAATAAATTGATTAAGCGGTTTTCAAAAAAGACTTAGTTTTGTGAGTTTTCGAGATTTTAAGGAATTCTGTTACTTTATGATACCAGGGTTACTTCAGTGATGAATATATACTCATATTGACCTTTCATGAGAACTAAAAGATGCTAAGATCTTGATGTTCGTGCTTAGATGCATTATCCCTTTAAAAACAAGCCCCCGGTTCATACTAAAGAATAATTATAGAATGAAAGTTGAATAAACGTCTGATCATATGCATTTTATTCTGTTATTCTGTAAAATCAGACTAGACTGTGAATGTCCAGAGATCAGCGATCATTCTAGAAATATGTAAATGCCCATAAATTAATGAAGTTTATCTATTATAATTGTTATAATCAGAAACTGACGAATTCATACGAGAACGCATCTGACCTAGTTTCTAGAATCAGGACACGAGGATAATTACGAGACATTTAAAGTCGTGACCATGCGGAACTACTTTTCTATACCGGAAAATATCATAACCCATGTCGTCATATTCGACTGATTTACTCTAATAATGGACTCCAACTATGTTCGGTTCCGTTATTCCTATGACAAAGAACGACGTGATAGTATCGAATGCTGACAGATTCGCACAAATCAGTCCAGATTGCATTCTTCCATCATAATCTTAACCTCATAATTATATTTAATCAGCTGCCAGAATTGGCCTAAAAACAGTCTTGGTACATTATTCATAGTTTGCAATATGCGAGAAGATATGAAGTTTAAGAAAAATCTAATGTCATTGTCCTATAGAAGTTTCTTGTACATGTATCATATTTCATCTCCACAAGTCCAGTAGGGTTACAATAAAAGACACCTTTCAGGTTCCTAAAAAAAGTGCCAGTTTCCTTTTCCAATAAAAAATTTCCATCATTGGACATTGTGTGTTAGTCGGATGCCGAGAGATGAAACGAAATAAATATTAATACGAAAATAATAACTATAATAAGAAAACGACAAAGCATTGTACTTAATTGTCACCAAAATTACCCTGATTTTTCATGGATTTTGTCCATCTGTTTCCTTGTAACTAAACTTCCGTCGTTTTGTTAACACTAGAAATAAAATATTTCAATGAACAGTGGCTTATAGTTCTATTTTCTTCAGAAAAAGTTGAAATTAGAGAGCAATCAAAGGATATGTTACATAATGACCGTTATTTAGACAGTCGAACGCTCTAAAGGAAATGTCAGTTATTGAATTCATTACATTACATTGTGACCAGATTTATTTCTTCATTCCGCATGAGTTTTGTCATAGTTTTATTGCCTCGACTTGATTAGATTTCTAAGGAGTTTAAAGGGATAGAGTTGTCTAGATATTTTCGTACCTACTGGTAGAATGGACAGTCAGGATTTTGTTCTTGAGGTGATAAAATAAGTGAAAAGATGGAGTATATCAGTTTATTTTTGTGATTTTGGTGACTGTATCCCTTTCAGTCGACCTCTTTTTGCCTTTCCATTAGCTTAATTTGCATCACTCGAAGAAGTCTAAAAAACATCTTGTCATTAAAAACTGTACGTTTTCCATATTGACGTACGCGAACGTGATCAAGTAGCCTATCTAACTCGCTAGTTAGAAGAGGAAAATTGGTGCCTAGAGAACTGGTGAAATGTATTTCGAGATTCTGGCTTAATGAAGTGGAAACTCGCTTCCGTTTTTAATTATTTTTGCTGCTTGACCTGTATTCAAGAGATCTTGTTAACATCAAGTTGTCTAGTGAACGACTTGAGGGACCCACCGGTATCTCACTATTCATAGACAATAATCCGATGTTCAAGTTCAGGCAGTTTTAACTTACAAAAACTTTCTCCTCGTGTAATGGATAGACAATTGCTAATGTCGTAAAATTAAGCAATAATATTTATTCTCATTCGGATCTGATTCAAAATCATGAACAGAAATATTTCGCTTTATTACAGGTATTAAATTTTTTAATTACACAGACACAACTAACACTGAATATTATTACTGTCATCGTGTTGAAGAAATCTTCCATGGTTTATTTCTCTACAAGAGACAAGAAAAGCCTCATAGTACAGGGTTTCCGCCTCCCCTTTTTGGTCATTCAACATTCTTATTATATAACAAGCATGTTCACCTAAAATGCAGGTTGTGATGTCAGTACTCGGGGTTTTAAAAATCGTACATTTTGGGGGGTCAAGCAATACTGAATTTTACTTAAAAATCACTCTCATTTCTCTTTCAGTTAATTGGCCCTCAGTTTATCTGGGCTATTCAACCAACATTGGGGGAGAAGTGGACACCTGAACTAGAAGCGGCGTGGTCTGATCTGTTCAAACATGTCGCTTATATCATCAAGCGGGCCATGGTGCTGTGACGTTGTATTATGTATTAGCTTACCAACTTTTTTCCAACGGTGAATTTGAAAAAAAAAAAAGTATATTGTGCAGATGGTCTATTACTTCGTCGTGCTATCAGTGATATACGTGTGTGTTATTTTTCAACAATTTATACTCAAATTTACCAATTAACCAAATTGGTCGATCAGCCTGTCGATCTTGTGTTGTATTACATCAGGCTTATCGTGTGACATTGAACCGAAGATCTTAAAAAATCGAAAGTGTCGTTTCGGTAACCTACAATCATTTATTTCTGCATGGCATTCCCCGTCGTTAATAGCCTAATCATTTGTAGAAAAGCATCACATATTAATTAGACTTAACTATGCTTTTCATTCGATTTTGCAGGTTAATCCATTTGTGAATAGAGCACCTGTATGGTGAAACAATTATATCCTATGCATACGATTGAAGAACAAAATTAACGTAACATATTCACAATTATTAACATTTAGTGCAATGATCTGTGACTACGATATCAGCGTTTATTTCACAGATAGGGACCAGCTTCATTTTGATCACAAAATACTGTCTCCCTTTATGTGTATGGCATGTGAACAATTTTTAGCTCGCTTTGTACACCAAGCATTATCCGTCTATAAAATAACTTTCTGGTTGATTCTAGTGGCCGGCCACTTGATTTGTGACTTCTGCACTTTCAGAATTTATGTAATCAACAGAGTGTTCAATAAAAAAAGTTGAGAACATTTTCCACAGATGCCTAAATAATGAAATGGGAGGTTCAGACAGAAATAAAATGGCGGAGAAGGAAATAACTGAGATTTTTGAATCTGACATATTTCATTTCTACGGATGAAATAATGTTTCTTACAAAAGAGAAATTATTTTCGAATAACACCAGCAATATGTCATCTTCACAATGTCAATTTATTACAAACATCGTCTTATACCTTGATTGCAAAGCCATCTTCTTGTATCATAAAAATAAAGCGATTTTACTTGATGGTACGCCCTTGACATAATGTAAATATTTTTGCTTCTTGTAACTTCCTGTTGAAGGCATCTGGTTGTTTTTTTTTTCTTTGCATGCAATTCAATATAATTGCTGCAATTTAAGGTGAAAGGTGGCAGTTCTTCTTGACATTGTGGAGATATAAATAATATAATATACTTGAAAAAGAGGTCGCTAGATTATTGAGATAACAACTTGGAAAATGTTCCGCGGTGAACGGCTAATTTTAATCTGGTGGTAACAAAATATTAACTGAATAAAAAGAACAATGATAATGCTCTTCTCCCTAGTGAAAAACAAAAACCCATCGAAATTGTGATTTAATTTGAATGAGATGAGTGGTATGGCAAAACGTATAACATTAAATCATTTTCTGTAAAATGAGAAAAATAAAAATGAATCTTTGTAAAAGTGGGAATCGTTTGGGAAACAATGATTGTACTTGAAATATACAAGAATTAGTATCATTTACGACGTGAACTGTTTGGGGAAATCATTGCTACATCTTGCTTAGATTTCTAGAGGAACACAAAAGAACTGTATCCTGTTACAAAGCGGTCAGTTTCGAAAATTATCGTTTCATTCGCTGCCTATTAAATACATTACTAATTCATTTAAGGGATTTAGTTATTTGTGGACCTCGTCGCTGCATTGTTATCGCCAAATGTGTATGTGGTACAACAAGCCTAATGCCAAGCTAAATATTGCATCATTATTACCTTTCTCGAGGACACGAATTGAATTTGCAAAATAAACTTTATAAGTTGTCTGTTGTTATTATTTTTCGGTGAAAATAAAAGTGTCATGAATAGATTTTGCAATTCTTTTTGTAAATGTTCATCGGATGAATGAAACTAGAGATTCCAAAAAGTCATTCTGTAGGTATATCTGGTACACATAGCCATAACTTTCAATGGATACAATCCAATATTTCTAAGTGTGGCATGTCTGTTTAAGTACAGGTACAGCGTTCAGATCAGGCCTAAAGCAACAATCCATTGCCCCACACCACCTTGTCCCCATGAAATTTTAACTTAGCCTTTGAATTACATATAAATGTGGATTGTATCCATAATAGAAGCTACAGTTTTTATCCGATCTTAATGAAACTTGGTATAAATGTATATATTGATGATATCTCGGTCAAGTTCGAAAATGGAAATTAACGCATGAACGGTTTTTGAGTTATTGCCCTTGACTTGATAAAAAATGTGTCAAATTTGGGTTGTATCCACAATAGAGGCTACAATTTTTATCCGATCTTAATGAAACATGGTATACATGTATATATTGATCAGATCTCAGACAAATTCGAAAATGGAAATTATCGCATGAACGGTTTTTGAGTTAATGCCCTTGACTTAGTAAAAACGCGTCAAATTTGAGTTGTATCCACGATAGAGGCTAAAGTTTTTATCCAATCTTAATGAAACTTGGTATGCATGTACGAAAATTATCGAATGGACGGATTTTAAATTATTGCCCTTGACTAAGTAAAAGCAATATGGATGTGATTACTACCGTTGCGCCTGTCTATCTGTCGGTCTGCTTCTCTTTACAGGTAAAGTTCACTTTATTTAGATCTTAATTCTATTTCAAAAGGTTTATTGGTCATCCATGTTTATGTTGATATTTCTTTTTAGAAGTCAGTATCTTAGGAATATTTATGAACCTTTAATATGGTTATAGCCTCCTCTGCCTTGCCGAGCTGTGTGGCACTCAGAAGACAGAATTCCATTGAATGATCTTACAGGGAGTAGCGCCCCTGCCTTGTCGAGCTGTTGGGGTAGGCAAAAGACTGTATTTCTTTAGATGGTCTTACAGGGAGTAGCGCCCCTGCCTTACCGAGCTGTGTGGTAGGCACGTTTTATGACGTCAGTAGAGGGAAATAGCATAGATTTTAGTAGCTCACCTCTAGTGATATCATAAAATGCATAGGGTCAACATCCAAGGTAATACAATTAATGAAGGTAAGCCAATATAATGTTCTTAACTTACTTCAACTTGCCCATATTGAATGCTATTCAAATGATTTATTGAAATATAAGCTTATATACTGTTAGTTATTAAAACAAAGCTACTGTTTGATATTGATAAAATTCAATATCAAATATATACAAGATCAAAGTTGTCAATACATACAGCTATTAGTTAATTACATTCTTGAATAAATTAATAAAATAATGCGTCATACCAACTGTTTCATTTACATTAACAAAGCTGCCAGTGGGCGTATGTTACCTTGCCTGGCAAGCCCTGGTTGTTTTTGTATTTCTATTTTGGATTTGGTGTGAGTGTTATTGCAAGAAAGAAAGAAAAAGAAATATAAGTTGAATAATGAGTTGATTTACTCTGTATCCATACCCGGTTATAGCTTATTTGGCTGGAACTAGGATACAAAATAACCTAATTAAGGCTTCAACGTGTATTCTTACTAGCGGCTTTATAACGAAACTTGTCACCTCTTAACAAACTTCTATTTTTAATGTTTCTGTACGTTCCCATCTATAATCTCACATGTACTCTTTTTCAGCGACAACATCGCCGTATATGGACAATGATGAAGTGTCTATTGACCCTTGTAGGAAGATCAACTGCACCGAATATAATGTGACGTCATTCCACGTTGATATTGCATGGTTTAAATGTGTAAACAGTGAACCATTCTCACTTCTGTCTGCAGGTATGAGCAATACATTTATTATGTTGTACTTTCTTGTCTATACATTGTAAATTTGACTGTTATATGTAATCGGATACTCTTAATTATAGACATATACAGAAATAGTACCTCAAAACAACACTAAGATATAGTTTGAGAAGTCAATAATTGTAGCTGTTGAAATATTTGCATTATATATTCAATATAATGAATTGGCACATACTACTCCTTTAACTTATCTTTTTTTAAACCCAATAGGAGTATCCAACAAATTTAATTTCCGTTATCTAAAGTGATCTGTATCCAGACATGTCGCTAAAGAATTACTTAAATGTATCGCTTGATTCATTTTCAGCATCATCCATGTACAATACATCCGATATGTTATTAGTGAATGACGATATCGACTTCCTGTTACAAGCTCAAGGTCTGCATATTCCTTAATCTCTTATAATACGTTTCTCACGTCAGAGAAACCGAAATAAATGGCGCGAAGAAAATGGCTTGTCTCCGATCAGAGATTAAAAAATAAAACAATGGAAACATAAACAGCTGGTGATTTTGAGTTCTGTGATAGTGAAGATGCCATGACTAAAAGAGAAAAACATATTTTTTACAATATTATAACAAATCTTGACTGGAAACGATTGGTTATAAATTGTGACGTATATACTGGTAAGTTTTTATGTTAACTAAAGACAGCAGGTTTCAGAGAGACAGACATTGAACATTGTAGAGATAAAAATTTGATATTGTAGAGACAGTGGGTATTGTAAAGATACATAGTGGATATTGTAGATACAAAAATTGGACATTGTAGATATAGTCATTGGGTAATGTAGAGACAGACAGTGTGCATTGTTGAGGCAGAGATTAGACATTGTAGAAACAGTGCACATTGTAGAAACAGACATTGGACATTGTAGAAACAGTGGACATTATAGAAACAGACAGTGGACATTGTAGAGACTGACAGTGTGCATTTTAGAGGCAGACAGTTGGCATTGTAGAGACAGTGGGCATTGAAGAGACTGATAGTGACATTATAGAGACAGACAGTAGGCATTGTAGAGACAGATAGTGGACATTATAGAGACAGACAGTGGGCATTGAAGAGGCAGACATTGGACATGGTAGAGACAGACATTGGGCATTGTTGAGACAGACATTTGGCATTGTAGAGACAGTGGACATTGTACAAACAGACATTGGACATTGTAAAGACGGGCATTGGACAATGAAGAGACAGATATTAGACATTGTAGTGACAGGCATTCTGTATAGTAGAGACAGACAATGTGCATTGTTGAGGAAGACATTTGCCATTGTAGTGACAGTGGTCATTGTAGAAACAGACATTGGGTATAGTAGAGACAGACAATGTGCATTGTTGAGGCAGACATTTGCCATTGTAGTGACAGTGGACATTGTAGAAACAGACATTGGGTATAGTAGACACAGACAATGTGCATTGTTGAGACAGACATTTGACATTGTAGTGACAGTAGGCATTGTAGATACAGACAGTGGAACTGTAGAAACAGTGGGCATTGTAGAGACAGTGGGCATTGTAGAGACATACAATGGGCATTGTAGTGACATACAGTGGAACTGTAGAGACAGTCGACATTGTAGAGACATACAGTGGACATTGTAGAGACAATGGGCATTGTAGAGACACACAGTGGGCATTGTAGTGACGAATTGTCCTACCCAGACTCGTCTTCACATCAGCGAGTCATTGCACCCTGTCTATTTCCCTGTAAAATATAACCTTTTACTTTACTTTATTTAATATAAATCTTTTTAATATTCTGATCCAGCTCTCACTACGCCTAAACACATCTTTTCCATTCTATTTCAGAACACGAGACCATGATGTTAGGGGGAATTAAACGTGATTTTAATGTGCTCTTTAGGTTGTGTAAGGCTGATACTACACGAGGTAAGAACAGGATTGTTTTGGAATTCTGCATCTAGAAAATAGGTTTAAACATTGATCAAGAGTTCAATTATACTTTTGACTAGTCCACCTGGCATTCTACAGTAGTGTTCTTACCTGGAATATAGTTTTCTATTCTTTGGTGGTTTCTGTGTGATATAATGAGAGAGAGAGCATGTGATACAGGTTTGACTTGCTCTTTATCAAACATTGTGTTAAACAGATCCATTCTCAGTAGACAAGTTCTCAGTTCTTAAGCGTCATCACAATTGCAGTAGCTCAAGTTTTATGAAGGGCTCAAACCTACTATCAAATGATGAAGCTCTGCACTCATAGCATACCTTAACCTACAACGTTAAACGACACAATCCCCCAGAAGTCAAAGGATATAGCTTATAAATAAAATTTCGAATTTTTATCCTAAATTCATAATACCATAACAGATTTATTGTCAAATTCAAAACTCATATTCAATATGCAAATTTCAGGCCAATAATCTCGATCTGTCCAATGATAATAATACATCTATTCGTCATGATTCGAAATGGTTAATATCAAACTATGGATACTACCAGGAATTTCTGGAGACTTCAGGAATCCCCATTGATAATTTAAATTAAGCCGCCCTCACTGGCCCTTGTCATCATGACTGTTACCCCACATCTATCAAACAGGTTCTTATGGACAATATATTTACATCATTATTGTGAACATAAGATTAGGATCTTAAGTATTATTTCGTTTTTAGTAAATGTAAAGATTATCTTTTTGGAAAAAGTCAGTAATGGTAATAAAGAGACCCGCGTCTCTATTGCATAGAGATGAGAAACCGGTTCATGGATTCCATCTGTGTTATGCTATTAGTTTTCTATAGTTACTCAGTTGATGATGAAACATTTGTTGATCTTGCCTCATTAGATATTGTAATAGAGGCTGCACTCGAGAAGATTCACGATGAACCAGAAGGGGAATACTCTGACTGTTGATGGTTACCTCGAGTCAGAGATAATATCAGTAAGTACATATTCTCCGTAACCTGTAACCTGTAACTCACTATGGGGCAACTATAAGTCATCTTCGGGGTCCAAGGTTCAGTCTGATCGGAGATCAATGTCCCTTCCCCGCTGTCAGAGCACATGGTATCAACAGTGGGAGCAAAGGGGTAGGGGGAGGGTCGGGTAATGGCAATGCCTCCCTAAACAAAGCACCCCCCCGACAATTTTGTATAACTACCGAATTATATTACATTTCATTACTTTTACTAAACACCACGCTCCATTGCCCACCTGAATATTACTTGACCCTCCGAACAAACAGATTTGGTTCAAGAATAGTGTAAGACAAATGCCACTGTCCTTGTAGAAATGTTCCCTCTTGGAAGAGTTGAATAGGAGGTTGTGGTGACAAATTGGACAGTTACCCATTTTTATTTAGATAATTTGTTTTCAGATATTAAAGAATCCATCAATTAAAACGACGCCTTTCGGCACTTTACTATGGAAACCCGGATTAACACGCGCAATCAGCAATATAGTTCAGGAGAACACTGAAATAGATTATTCCGCCATCTTTCCTAATACTAAATTTTGTTTCAATCAACGAATTTTTCAAGTTGCTCGCAGTTAGTAAATTAACTATTTTATAATTTTATTACTCTGGAACATAAACCAAAGTACATTCTGTTAAACATTGATTTGGGGGTCAAGCAAACTTATTGGTAGACAAATTCACCAATGTTGTCAGCAGAAATTATCTTACAAGTAGACAGATGCAGGTATCTGTTTAAAAGAAAAGTATGATGACGATATTTTATGTGCATCTGAAAGGTTACTTATTTAGTATGATCAGGCAAACAGTAGCCCGGGTTTGTCACATGTTGTCCATCACCCAACTCGACCGTTTTCTATCTACACGGACACCTTTTATTACAGTGGTCACCGTTTGTGATAAAGAAGGAATTAAACGGTTCAGTTGAATACAATGGAACTCGCTCTTTCTTTAAATTTCACGTAAGTGACTTATGGATTGTCATTACAAAAATAAAGGTGTAATGTGGACGCTTCAATTCACAGAGCTTTCAAGAAAATGTCTAATGTAACCAATAGTTTTCGACAAGATCTTCATTTCAGTCGGCATTTCTGGATTATCATTATAATACATCTCTTAATATATTATGTTATGTTTTGGTGCAGATTTAAAAAATAAAAAAAAACATAATTTTTAGATTCAATATGGTAGAGCCACCAGATGGTGAATGGGGAAGAATTATAGAGGGTGAATGGACGGGTTTGATTGGACAAGTGGCTAAACATGTAGGTTGGATTGCTCTTTTTCATTTTGTTTTCACACTGGTTTGCGAGTGTATGATTTTGATCAGGGGAACATTATTGTAGTAAACGAATGTGCCGTGTCTTTGACCTTCTGACCGACGCAGATGAACCTATAAATATGAATATGAGTATTATATTATGAAGGCATCAAATATGTGTTTTGAAGTTAACGAATGTAACAAGTAAATCTAATTACAAACCGTGGCTCTTCAGAAGTACTTATACCAGCAACAAAAAAACACAAAAATGACCCCTTTTACGTCTTTGTTTTAGGAATCAGACATGATCCTAGCCGCAGTGACAGAACGTGAGGCAGTGATGGATTTTACATTTCCGTATTATTTCGGATATGCAGATATACAGGTGTGTTTTTCCGGAAACCGGACCCTAACAGTGATAAATGGTATACGTTGTTGGTCCCGTTCAGATGGCAGGTGTTAATGTGCATATTTTGTATCAACCCATTCTACACCGCCATGTTTCCTAAACGAAAGAAGACCAGCATACAGAGAACATTGTGGCATTTATACGGTGCTTTATTGGCCCACTGTAAGAATAAAACGAAAGAAATCGAAACTCCGTACTGGTTTATTTTCCCTAGGAAGACTGAATTATTTGACTGTGGGGAGGGAACTATTTGTGTATGGGAGGAATGACAATCCATGCGTCACTCACGTGAAATTTAAAGAGAAAGCTAATTCCGTAAATGAATACATACACAGTCCACTGTATTTAGCTGAACCACTTTTTCTAGTATAGCTGTCTTTCAAAAGTCTTACCCATAACATTTCTCCCCATTGTCCGAAATATTTTAATAACAACGTGTTAATTACTAGATACAAGTCAGATATTAGACCATTTTAATACTGTACAATCGTTTTAAGATCGTATCACCAGCATTGACTAATTTTAATGTTATGTAACACAATTTATATGCTGCCGGAATCAGCTAGTGGTAGAATGTTGTTGTCAACATGGTGGCTGTTCTGTATGGTTTGTGCTGCCACCTATAGTGGTAACCTTATCGCTTTCCTGACAGTGGGAACTAAGAAGGTGCCATTTAATAGCGATTATTCCTGGGAATATATTCAAGGCAGCTTTATAGAAACCTTATTTAAGGTATGTGCATTGTTACTTTTTATAATAGGTGGGAAATATACCAGTTCTTATATTTATTAACTCAACTACCACAGACTCAATACATCAATTACAATTTATTTTTATTATATTCGATCTAATAAGGGTGAGTAAGGTATTAATCGAGGTATATATGTTTTGTTTACTAAGACGACCACAGGAATACTGATATTGTTGTCTTACTACGACTATCATTATTTCCCTTTAGTCATCTCCATTCTAATTTTCAAACAATGGTATTGGTGCTCCAAGAGAATATGTCAAAAGCTTACTAATCAGCCATGAATCAGTTATATTGTGTATGATATTATATATTTATACCACACTTGACTGACATGGGGACATATAAAATATAGAAATCGGCACTATTTCACAAGTCTTTAAAAATATGATTTCAATTTTAGCCTTAGGACTATAGAAAAAAAACACGTTGAAAATTCATTTTAAAACAGAATTTAATAAGTTATAAAATTTAATTCACTATTGAACTCGATACAGTGAGGTGGCTGAAAACAAACAATGAAGATAATTACAAAGACACCGCCGATCAACTGATGTATACGGGTGTTGATGAGCTATTTTTTAATATGTTCGCCGCTCGTTATGCACGTGTAGTTTTTATTTCACTTGTCTATACGTTACCTGTCAATCAATGTTATAAGTATTTTACTTATAATACGAATAAATTATTGAAGACAACAATTAAAAATTGTGAACATAATATTCGGTAAATATTTTTTTCTTGATGTTTACGATATTTACCGTTTAATGATTACACAAAACACTGCTAACTTAAGACCTAACTAACTGCAAATACAACATGATTTTTGCCTCACTAAAATACCGTAGTTATATACGGAACCGATCAGCATTATATAACTTGTAACTTTTTCTGTCAGAATTTCTACCTGAACACGTATCAGAAGTGTGGGACGGTGTACAGAAGTTTAGCGAAGGGAATCCAGATCATCTCTATGCCGATATGAACGTGCATTTTGATCGAATGATGAACTCGAAGTACGCTGTAATTGGCGATGATTCCGCTATTTTCGTCTGGTATGACCAACAATGTGAAATAAATGTTATGCATGAACGATTCTTTTCTAATCATTTTGCTCTTGGTCCTGATCAAACAATTCTCCGTTTACTGGTATATTCTCAGATCAGTAAGTAGTTCTTTTTCTCACTCCTGATGCATTGCCAGTTTGTCTTCGAAATTATCAAATGAAATTCTTTGACAAAACCGAAAGAGCCACATTGCAACACTTTTAAAAGTTGAAAATTGGCTTTAGAAGTCCCACTTCCGGTTTACAGTAAAAAGGGTTCAACTTTCGGTTTTTAGCTTCCGGTGTAATTGATTAATCGCAACAAAACATATGCTGTTTGTTACAAATATGAACACAAACAAATGAAAAATCCGGACCGGAAGTGAAACTTTGGCCTCCATATTGAAATGGTAGGTTTTTGTAAAACTCAAACTGGAGCCTATTTTGGTAACTTCTTAAGATTGCGGAAAAAAATCTTGACGCCGATTTTTTTTAAATTTCGCTTTAGCTTTTCTGCAACTTCCGGTTGAATTTCAAAAGTTGTCTCGTGACCTTAACCTTTAATGAACTTGAACTTTAGTAGGTCAAAGGTCACTGACATTGGCTATCAGCTGATACTGAAATATTTGACCTCCAACATCTATATTTTTTATAGCTGTCCGAAAACAGCAAATTTCACAACTTTAATGAAAAATTAATTTTTTTGCACTTTTAAAATTAAAGTTTAAGAAGCTTCAAATTTGCATCCTTTAAATGCATTCTGATTATGATCAAAATCATCTGAAAAAAAAATCAGACCGGCGTGGCACATCCGATGTAAATTAAAATATGCTCTTTTTTTTAATGTTGGCGCAGAAAGTCTACAGGAACTAATTGTTTAAAAAAGGACCATGTACACAATTATCTCATTACTTTGGCTGGTTTATCCTAAGAGATTAAATGTTTTAGTCTCGTAGTAAAAAAAAGGGAACAGGATTGAGAAAGTTTATATTTTCAATATCTTATATTTTCGCTTTTTAAAGTGGATGTATGTATATCTCGTGATCTATTGAATACATAAACTTCAAATATTTACATCAAATGACATATCTAATTTACGTATTTTGTGGGTCTACTAGAAACTTCCGAAGAAACAATTTGTTTAAAGCAGGACACATAAATATAACATTCATTTGGAGAGATTGTGTTTAAATATCAGTAGTGTCAGCTTTTTAGTTTTAAAAAAAAGGAACATTTTATAATTTTTCTCTTGCAATATGCCACATCAGCAAAGTCCCACTATGTGCCACATGTGGCTCTTGTTTTTTTTTATGTTTTGTGATCACATTAATATATTAAGAAATGACGTTTCAAACAAAAATTATTTGAAACATATATGAGCCAACCTTTTGTTTGAATATAAAACAAAAGAATTAAAAAAAATGTAACTCCTTGTTCGTGGATATCTTTGATTATAGATGACAATGTCTGCTTTTGCATAATGAATAATTTTGTCACTTTGTTTTCAACAAACCATTGTTTTATTTTTAGACAATTTATATCGTTATGATTCTGATTTCCGTCTTCATTAGCCCATAAGAGTGTAAGACGCAAAACTCACTTTATTTTCATTGACATGTGTTTTCTTTTCTTTTAAATTTTAGAATGATGAATATATATGAGAGTGGCTTGCTTCAAATATGGGAGCAGAATTGGTGGCCAAAAGTCATTGACCAATAATTCCGAACCCATAGACTTACTGTCGCTGCAGAGTGCCTTTTACGTTTTGGGGATAGGGGTGTTGTTAGCCCTCAGTATACTGGGTACGACATACTTTTTGCATCAAAACGAAAAACAATGACTTTACAGTATCAGACAAAGCATGCGAAGGATTTTGAAATTTTGGAGTATTGTGGTTATTCTACTTTTTGGTCCATCAAGATAAAAAAATGAAAAGACAACAATGTATCTCTTTCATTGTAGATATCTTTGCGAATTAACAATTAACGTATTTACTTGATTAATTGAATGATCGATGACAGATTAATGAAAAGTTTTGTCTCTTTGTATTTAACAAACCATTGTATTTCTTTTTTAGACAGTGTATATTTTAAATTAATAGAGTAAGTGAAAAAATGAAAAAATGAATGGAGTTTAATGTACTACTTGTCTGCACCTTATGGACTAATGAAGACGGGCAACGCCATGCAAGTGTGTTATGAGGGAAATTTTGCCAGGACAGCGACATTAACCTGCTCTTTTTCGATTTCCCACTGTCGAGGGATCGTTAACGTGCACAGCCTGTAGCAAACGGGGTCCCATGCGAACGACTAGACGCTTTTTCCGTATCAGTCCCGATCTGGAAAACCGGGCTGTAAAATCCCAAGTTTAACCTGACCTTTGCCGGGACCTTGATATTAGCGAACCACTGCCCCTACCCAAAATAATAAAGTAAAATGAAGAAATAAAATAATTAGCGATAAATAGAGTGCATACTGTACATTCTAAATAAAGGTGACTAAGTTGTGACAAAGCCATATTATGAAAGGGGGGGGGGGTGGATCAAGTCTGCCATGGACTAAATGTTTACTCAACTTTTTGTATTTCAAATGTTTTAATACATATTCCTTGTGTTGTTAGTAAAAAGATTAATAGTTTAAAACCTAAGAAGGTGTGCATGCCACTGCTTTCGAACAATAAATACTGAATATACAGACCCTAGTTTGTTTTTCTGTTGTTCGCTGGGTGTAGTGTGGGCCCAAAATGTTTTTGGCTCAAATTATGAAATCATTACACCACCATTTAGTGGAATCAAACCGTTAAATGCCAAAACTATTTAAAAAAATTATTCAACAAATTTTAACATTGGTTATTCTTTATCTTTGATGTTACAATAAAACTGCTGTAGGGATTGAAACAAATAAAAATTTCAATAAAGCCAAAAAAGGAGTGAATATTAACCGATGAATAAAGACACAAGGGATTCTAGAATTCATTCAGATAGAATAACTAATCAATAAACAGTGCCGTTCCGTTAAGAGGAAACAAATTCTGTTGAATCATTGATGAGTTTAGATAATCTTCCCATGGCAAAATTGTACATGGTACTATTAATGTGCAGAATTATGTTCTATTATATGAAATAATATTTTCGCAGATTCTACATTCTTTTGTCTATCCTTTTCAATAAAACACTGATTTTCTTAAAGGGATTTTGAAATAAACTACCCCAAGAAAAGATAACTCCGTGTATTTCCTCCGAACAAGTGGACGCAGTATTCGATGTTAGCAATTTTCAGGATTTCGATATTTAATTAAAATAAAAAGAGTGAGTGACATTTCTGCTTTATTAGATCTAGTGAAATCTCGTTTTTTTTACACCAATCATTTGGAAAGACAACAGTTTAATGATATTTCTGAAATCATTCGTAAATTTCATGGATAAGAGACAGTTTACAGTGAACATTTTATAATCTATTCTCAAGTAAAATAGTATATCAACAACAAACAAAATGAAATTGAAAACACGTGTAAATTGGTCAATTGCACAGGAAATACACGGAGTTATCTTTTCTTGGGGTAGTTCATTTTCCTTCAGAAATACGAATGATAATGATGTACAGAAAATGTCACATGGTCTAATTTGATTTCCGTAATATTCAATGTACAAAATTATGATCCGAAGATTACGATTCGGTACGATCTACTGGAGAAGTTCCAAAGATTACAATCCGAGTGATAAGATCCAGTGATAAAGTTCCAAAGATTACAATTCTACATTAAGTTCTAGAAAGACTAAAAATATAAAAAGTAAATAAGATAAGAGATATTACACGTAAAAATACTTCAATTTTTACAGGCTTTGTCACTTCTACCTTAGAAATGACGATGTGATTTTAAGAATATATACAAACTGATTTTATAAATTGAGTAAGTCTAGTCGGTGTATTTATTACAATTGCAGTGCTAGAGACCGTTCATTGTTCTTGTGGCCTCAAGATCCATATCGAGGAAGAAAAGGGACTGCTTTTGTCAGCCGAAAGCGAGCCCATCAGAAACCGTCAGGAACAAGCGTTTTGTTTAAGAGGCACTTTACCGATGATTCCTTTTCGAATTATTCAAAAATGTATGAATGAATAGGCCTAGCTCAATATACACTACAGTACTACCACTATTAGTCTTACGTTTAAATAATTTTCTTCACATTTCCAAATTTTTCCGTTTTATGACAAATGCGGGTAAACAGAAATGATTATTGACAAGATGCTGATACCTGATTGGCTAAATGTATAGTATCAGCCAATCAATGATCGTTTAATATTGTTACTAAAAATAGCTAATTATAATGTATTGGGGATATAAAGTGCTCGATCGATAATTATATACAGTACAATAGATACAGCAGAATCAAGTTAATTAATAAATCTAATAAATAATAAATTTGTAAGAAATATCCGAAATCATTTATGGCGAAATCCACGACAATCTTTTATTTTGATTGAGAAAACCGCAATTTAAAGTGGTTTCACACTCGGTCTAATAGGCCTAATATTACGGTAGTTTAGTGTTTTGATTTTGAATTTCTCAATACTGAATCAACTTAAAAATATATTTGTCTCCCGGGCGAATTAATTAATTTATAGATTGATTGAAACCGTGGCAACCATTCCAAATAGGCTAACGGTGAATCTTACCAGTCATCGAGTCGATCTAACTAGAGCCTAAACATTCTGTCTGGGCGATTATCGGGCCTAGCACCATCTTCTTCGTCGTCATCGGACGCATCTGGTTCGTATCAATACGGTGATTTATTTTGATCAAGCGCTTCATCACTACAACCCTCGTCTAATGGCTAATCATTCGAATTCTTGAATTAATTCTACTCGACTTGAAAAGGACGTATTTTCATCGCTCGTTTCGGCCATTTTGGAACGTTTAGGCTAACAAGGTTGTTCTGGGTTATACGTCACTCGGTGACGTCAGTGCCTTAGCGAGCATTATTTTGTTTACTAATTGGGAATGTAATAAAAATACGTTTTTTTAAATATATCATAACAGAAATCCAGATTTTTTTATTTTAAATGATTTTTGATATCATTTTCTACAAATCTACATGACAATTTTTAGTTACATTTCACAAATCCTTTAATTTAATGTAAAGTTATGATTATTCCCTTGACTAACTTAGAAGACAAATCGTTATTCATCAGAAAAATCCTTTAATTTAATTTTATTTTTATATTTATTTTTATACGCCCACATGCATATGATAAACGGTTTGCGAGTTATTGCCCTTGACCGAGTAGAGTCTCGTCAAAATTTTATTGTGGGTGCAATATGAGTTACAATTTTCGAAGGATTTCGCTGAAACATGTGTGAGCATTTAAATTAATAAGACACTGGTCAAGTTCGAATGTTGTGATATTTCGATGAACAGTTTGCAAGTTATTGCCCTTGATTTAGTAAAATCGCGTCAAAATTTTATTGTGGGTGCAATAGAGGCTAGAATTTTTAATGGATTTTGATTAAACTTGGTGTGAGCATTGGAATTTTTAAGACGGTAGTCAAGTTTGAATTTGACGATTTTGCAATAAATAGTTTTTAGTAATTGCCCTTGACTTAGTAAAATCGCGTCAAAATTTTATTGAGGGTGCAATAAAAGCTACAATTATTAATGGATTTTGACAAAACTTAGTGAGAGCATTGGAATTTATAAGAAGGCAGTCAAGTTCGAATTTGACGATTTTTTGAAAAACTGTTCTCGAGTTTTTGCCCTTGACTTAGTAAAATCGCGTCAAACTTTTATTGTGGGTGCAATAGTAGCTACAATTTTTAGTAGATTCTAATGAAACTTGGTGTAAGCATTGGAATTTAAAAGATGGGTAAAACAGTTTCTATTTGTTTATCTTTAAAACCCATTCCGGACGAGGATAGAAGAAAAAAGATAACCAAACAGAGATAAATCATATCCGAGAAGGCTAAAAAAGGAAACAGCATCAAGTATAGGATCCCGGCTGCCTGAAAAAGAACAAGAAGACTTATAATTACATCTTACAATCGGAAATTTTTTCTTTAACGTTTAAATATAAAAATTAAAATGAAGACTTCCGGACGTGACCACTACATTCAATCGACCAGTTGTGGCTCCTTGATAGGCTTATAGTGTACAGTGTCTAATACCGAAAACATATTTTGGAAAAAATCCCAAGATTATAGTTGATTACTCATTAAGGTATGGTATTATATTTCTATTCATATTTCTACAGTAATTTTATCCTCGAAATTAAATTCTTATATGTTTGTTTCACTAAACCTCATTCTCACAAACTTCACTTTCTTTCAACGAAACTTCACACCATCCTCACAAACTTACCACAATCACTTAATAAACTGAATTCACTTTTCATTAATTTTTATACGCCCACGTGAATATGTGGACGTATATTGTCGTCGCCCCTGTCTGTCGATCCGTCGGTCCGTCAACATTTGTTGTAGACACTTTAGAAGCTACAATTTTATATGGATTTTAATGAAACTTGGTTTGAGCATTGCAATTGATAAGACGGCTGTCAAGTTCGATTTTGACGTTTTTTCGATGAACGATTTTTGAGTTATTGCCCCTGCCTCTATATTTGTTGTAGACACAATAGAAGCTACCATTTTCAGTGAATTTTAATGAAACTTGGTGTGAGCATAGGAATCGATAATACGGCGGTCAAGCTCGAATTTGAAGATTTTTCGATGAACGTTTTTTGAGTTATTGCCCTTGACTTAGTTACATCACATAAAAATATATTGCTGATGCAATAGAAGCTACACTTTTAAATGGATTTGAATGAAACTTGGTATGATCATTGGAATTGATAAGGTGGTGGTCAAGTTCGAATTTGACGATTTTTCGATGAACGCTTATTGAGTTATTGCCCTTGATACTTAATAAAATTGCATAAAAATTTTATTGTGGGTGCAGTAGAAGCTACAGTTTGCAATGGATTTTGATGAAACTTGGTGTGAGCATTGGAATTGATAAGACAGCGGTCAAAGTTGAATTTTGATGAACAGTTTTTGAGCTATTGCCCTTGACTTAGTTACATCACATCAAAATATATTGCTGATGCAATAGAAGCTACACTTTTAAATGGATTTGAATGAAACTTGGTATGATCATTGGAATTGATAAGGTGGTGGTCAAGTTCGAATTTGACGATTTTTCGATGAACGTTTATTGAGTTATTGCCCTTGATACTTAATAAAATTGCATAAAAATTTTATTGTGGGTGCAGTAGAAGCTACAGTTTGCAATGGATTTTGATGAAACTTGGTGTGAGCATTGGAATTGATAAGACAGCGGTCAAAGTTGAATTTTGATGAACAGTTTTTGAGCTATTGCCCTTGACTTAGTAAAATCGCGTCAAAATAGTATTCTGGGTGCTATAGAAGATACAATTTTCAATGGATTTTGATGAAACATGTTATGAGCTTTAGATGGAAGGTTTGTTTGTATATATAGATGGTATAAATCAAAGGAAAAAATGATTTTACAATGCTGATGTGTGGGCGTATGTTACCTTGCCTTGCAAGCTATCTTTTCTTTTTAAATGGATAAGTATTATGCGTTTTACTCAATATAGTATCTATACATATCTAAGTGATATTGTTCTCTCACAATAAACTGAAGTGAAAAATTTTATGACGTATTTTTTTGTGTAGAGAACCTATTTATATTCTGTGATTTTTAGATCGATCGTATTAATAGCGACTTTTTGTTGACAAAATTATTTTAAAATTTAAATTTTTCAGCTGTACCTGATATTTCTTACAACAATAAACGCATTAAAGAAAATCAATCGAATAACGAAGTTTGTCAATCTATAAATTTTTGCCAAGCAATTAAAAGCTCTCCTTTATGAATTATGATTTTTTTCCTTGGTGACAATAGAACAATCATATCATTACTTGCTATTCCGGCTTAAAGATCTGTGTATCACATTGTATTCATCTATATAGAGCGGCAAATGAAGAATAGTGATTTACGCTTATGGTGTATTGTAATGAATGTCTTTATAATATGTGGTAAGTGAAAACTATCCATGGTAAATACAAAATATCAGCGCAAAAAAAGTAAATTATTTCGGGGAAGTAGTCCATGTAAGTGGATTTTGTGACGTCAAGGTGAAATTTATGGAAAACAGTTTGTGAGGATGAGGTGAAGTTTAATGAAAGAAAGTGAAGTTTGTAACGATGAGTAAATTGATATGGAAAGAAAGTGAAGATTGTAAGGATGAGGTGAAGTTTAATGGAATGAAAGTGAAGTTTGTATGGATGAGGTGAAGTTTAATGGAAAGAAAGTAAAGTTTGTAAGATGAGGTGAAGTTTAATAGAAAGCAAGGGAAGTTTGTAAGGATGAGGTGAAGTTTAATAGAAAGAAAGTAAAGTTTGTAAGATGAGGTGAAGTTTAATAGAAAGCAAGGGAAGTTTGTAAGGATGAGGTGAAGTTTAATAGAAAGAAAGTGAAGTTTGTATGGATGAGGTGAAGTTTAATGGAAAGAAAGTGAAGTTTGTAAGGATGAGGTAAAGTTTATAGAAAGCAAGGGAAGTTTGTAAGGATGAGGTAAAGTTTATGGAAAGCAAGGGAAGTTTGTAAGGATGAGATGAAGTTTAATAGAAAGAAAGTGAAGTTTGTAAGGATGAGGTGAAGTTTAATAGAATGAAAGTGAAGATTGTAAGGATGAGGTGAAGTTTAAAGGGGCCCAGGCTGGATTTTTAGGGGTCGTTTTGGGCCTTTGTTACATTTAAACAGTCCTCAGAAATATTCGAGCTCTGAGAAAATCGCAAAATACCTTGAAATATGCCTCAAACAAAAAATTTCACTTTTCTGATTTTTACCAAAAATTTCATGCTGTGGGCTGTCCAGTGATGTCTGAAAAAATAAGTGTGTCCATTTAATGGAAAGAAAGTGAAGATTGTAAGGATGAGGTGAAGTTTAGTTGAAAGAAAGTGACGTTTGTAAGGATGAGATGAAGTTTATTAGAAAGAAGGGAAGTTTGTAAGGATGAGGTGAAGTTGTAATTTAAGACAATGATAGTTGTAAATGAGGTAATTAATGGATAAAACATGGATTTGAAGGCTGAGATAAATTTAATGAAAGAAAGTAAGTTTGTAGGATAAATTTTAATGGAAAGAAAGTGAAGTTTGTAAGGATGAGGTGAGGTTTATTGAAAGAAAGTGAAGTTTGTAATGATGAGGTGAAGTTTATGGAAAGAAAGTGGAGTTTGTGAGGATGAGATGAAGTTCACGGACAGAAAGTGGAGTTTGTAAGGATAATGTGGAGTTTAATGGAATGAACTGAAGTTTGTATAGATGAGTTTAATTTTAATGTAAAGAAATTTAAGTTTGGAAGTAAATGAACTTTGAAAGAATAATGGAAAGAAGTTTTAAATCAATTAATATAGTATGTGATAAGCAAGAAAAGTTTGTAATGATATGGGAACCGCTCCACATTGCTTTTAAAAACTACTAATTACTTTTCTTGCTTTTAAAAACTACTTATTACTTTTAAGTAACCTTTTTCTTTTCAATTTTTGTTTTTTCAACTTCTACAATTTCATTCTCATTCTCCTGAAAACTTACAGTTATATTGACAAGTTGATTAGATATTTCAAAATTTAATTTGCAATATGCTAGAAATAGTCATACGAAATTATAAATCTGACCCGGTAGCAAAAGATAAGTCGGAATCTAAATAGGACCCCAGGGGATAAAGTGTTTTTCGTTATTTGTGTATATATATTGACTACATTACGCAATCATATTTGGGAGCCGATTTTTAAATTTTGCTCAATTTCCATTTTAATTTTATTTATTAAAGGCTAAATATTTCAAGGCCCATATGACTTTTGATAACCTTGTTCTTGATAATAATTATTTCATTATATAGTTTATTATATTATATTTGTTTTGTCCGATGTTTAATTCCGGTTTTATAGCCGATTTTGTTTTATTTGTAAAGAGCTCTGTCACGTGAACTGATTGATAAATAACAAAAATTCGTAATGAATCTTATTAGGGTTTATCTGTCCAGATGATATATAACATCAGATATTTCCACAAAAATTGCACTCTATAATATTTAAAAACTTCGGTAATTTCGTCTATTGTAACTGGACTCTAAAGATGTTCCGAATTGTGTTATTTTCACGTCTATAAATCGATTGCTGCGTCATATTTGGAAAGCGATGTTTTGCATTTTGTTTATGATTAAAATATATGAAAACTTCGAATGTTCGTATTCCATAATCTTGACCCTTGACTACCATGTAATCTGAGTGAAGACATAATCCATTGATATGTCAGATGACATATAGTTTCGGTTTTACCGCCATTTGAAAATTGTGTTATAGCGATTTGTTGAATATTCGTCGGGACCACGCGAAGCCTCTGGATCTAGTTTTTCTTTCATTTAGGTCAGGCTTTCAAGCCAAAAAATACTATATAATCTGACATGATATTTTAACAGAACCAAGTGCTCGTTGTTGTTGAAATGTAGAATGACTCTTTCCGGCAAACCGGAAATGACATAGTACATCTTAAAGTTCAACTTACTGCTTTATTTTGATCCAATCTTGCTCGAAATTACCATTAACATACTAGCATAGCAGTTTAAAAAAATTGGAATTTTAACTTTTGTAGCTGAATTTTGACAACAAATATAGAGGCAGGGCTAATAACTGAAAAACCATTCATCGAAAAATCTTCAAAAATAAACTTGAATGCTGTTTTATCAATTTCAATGCTCACTGTAAGTTTCATTAAATCCATTGAAAATTGTAGCTTCTAATTTGTCTACAACAAGTATGGAGACAGGGCCAATAACTAAAAAATTCATCGAAAAATCATCAAAATCAAACTTGACCGCCGTCTTATCATTTCAAATGATCTCACTTTCACAAGTGTAATTAATATTCGTTGAAAATTGTAGCTTCTATTGTGTATACAACAAATGTTGATGAACCGACAGACCGATGGACAGGGGCGACGACAAAATATACGTGCACATATTCATGTAGGCGTATAAAAATATTTAGCACTTTACAAACCAGCTACGCAAAGCAGTCAATTTTTTAATTTTTGAACTTTTTGACGTGTCCATTTGTTTGTTAATCTACAAGTTAAGCAATTACGAATTGTGAGTAACCAAAAAGAGTGGGGCACTACGAAAATTACTTCTAGTTTTGCTTTCAAACAATTACTTAAACTCTTTCATCTTAGGTTAAATTTATTGGTTCTGAGTATCTTAATACTGGATCATTTACAAAGTTCTACAACGGCGATCCACAATTACCAGATATGACGTACACAGTACAAGGGTATGGTCAATGTGCTATGAAGTGTTATATCTTACCAACGTGTCATATCTTCAGTGTTAAATTGATATCTAATTTTTATCAATGTTATATTTTCATTAACAAAAATCCAAAACCTACTGGTAGCCCTGGAACTGCTGTTTTTATCATATAAGTCTGTCCCACATTACTAATAATTACTTTACATTTACATTCTTGAATTGATTCGAATAAAATTAAATGATTAAAAAAATTTTAGTGACTGTAAATATCTTTTATAACTTTTGTGTTGTTTTGATTGAATATCTATAACCTTTCTAAAACGATTTAAAGGGGGTGATATTTAGTTTTTGTGTTTTAATCATTTGAAAAAAATCTTTTCCTCTTAAGTTTGACCTTTAATGACCTTGGGTTTGACCTTGTCCTTGATCTCAGCTGTCCTACATTTTAACTTCCGGTTTTATAGGCAAAAGATTGAAAATGAAGCACAGTTAACCTTTTTACTAAAAGCGGCCGAGAGAAAACTGGCGGAAGGTTTTAAAGAACAAATTGCCTCAGAGCAATGGGGAAAATGTTTCTTTCAAACACAGTGCTTTCCTCAGCTTTAGTTTTCTATCGTACAGTTTTTTCTTTGGTAAATATTGAAATTTTATTGATACCTTGATATTTTCTTTTGTTTTTAAAATGTCAAAATTTCTTTCTATTTGATTGTTTTTACTTTTAAGAATATTTAAGAAAATTTAATCTTCGCTTATATTTTCAACCTGAGGGTCGTGTTATTGTAGTCGTGTTCAAGACAACATAAAAAGTGTCAGTTGGAAAACTGTTAATTGCCTAGTAACACAATCTCCCTGTTGGTATTATGGTTATTATGTGTTTTATAGTCAGTATAATCAGGGGGTGTTTTTTGCACCTAACTGATACATATAGCCCTGGTTTTGTTGATTCTTTATGAAGTGGGAAAACATTTTGTACGTTGTTAACCACTTGTTCGCAATTTTAAATAGAAGTTAGGAGTTGTTTATAGCTTTACCCTGTCGGTGATACACCTATAAAGCTAGCTTGCACATCACTCAATCTGTAAACTGTTAATACCACCAGTTCCACTGAGGCAAGGAAAAGGTCGCCTTATCGGTTGGCTTAGCTAGGAGATTTCTTTACTTAAGGCACAAATACAAGTTAAAACTCTCAATAGTAGTATATTTCAAATGCGATAAAGATTGGTTAAGTTACGCACCTTTGTAAGAATAAAACTATCCTTCATAAGAGATCAATTCCCCAAATTCATTTATTATTCACAGATTTCTTGTATGGTTATGTTCATATTATTTCATTTTGTTTCATCTTTAGGTTAAAGTACATGATTCTGAGTATCAAAATACTGCATCATTTACCATGTTCGACGACGGCGATCCACAATTACCAGATATGACGTACACAGTACAAGGGTATGGTCAATGTGCTATGAAGTGTTATGTGTTACCAACGTGTCATATCTTCAGTGTTAAATTGATATCTAATTTTATCAATGTAATATTTTCATTAACAAAAATCCAAAACTCGTTGGTAATTCTACTGGTAGCCTTGGAACTGGTGTTTTTATCTTATAAGACTTTCCCACATTACTTATTATTACTTTAAATTTTCTGATAAAGATATGAATAATACTGTAATATACTATAATAGTAAAATAATAATTGAAAATCCTGGAATTGAATCGAATAAAACGAAATGATTAAATATTTGTAGTGACTAACAATGTATTTTATTGCTGCCGTGTTGTTTTTAGTTTTGTAGATAATTTAATATTTGGCATTTGTTTTTAAAAAAAAACTGGGTTGTTATATTTAATTCTTTTTTTTTATCTTAATGCACCACTGCTTTTTAGTTATGTTAGTCATCTTTAATTTGTATGCTTAGTGGCAATTTATTAATCGTAATATATCTAATAACCTAATAAGATTGTTTAATTCTGTTGTTATAATTATCTTGAATTATAATTAATCTAAAGAATATAGTTGTAGTTTAGAAATATCGTGTTCCACCAACTTTACTTTAGGTTTCGGGGAAGGGAGGGATTGAATCTTCCAGATGTCTGTAGCAAATATTTTATTGAGAAATGGGTATCTGGATCTGTTGGATGATTTTTGTTCTTCTTTTTCTGAAATTAGAAAAAATAACTCACCCATTGGGCGAGAAGTATAGTACCTGTTAAGTACAGATTGCTTTTAGTTTGCTATGAACAAGATTGTCATTCTGATTTTTTGAATATGCCACTATCATTTTCTGTTTATAGACATGAGGAAATTTCTCTTGAAGACTCTTATAATCTGGTTGACATACATGGGGCACTCCTTAAGCCTGGAGGCACTTTGGCATAAAGTCTATTTATGTACTGTTATCTGTACTAAGGTGGAATTTTTTATGTTTCGTAAATATCGTTTAGAGTATCCACGCTCTTTCAGTTTTGAGAAAACAATCGTACAGGCTTGGTTGAAATCAGAAGAACTTGTGCAAATTCGGTGCAAAATCGTAAAACTTGTGACTTAATTATTCCAGAAAATGTATGTTTTGGATGAAATGAGCTCTTATGCAAAAGTTGATGAGTGTCGGTTTCTTTGAAATATACTTTAATATCTAATTTATTAGTCTCTGTTATGGAATCTCCTTTAAAAACAGTGATGTAGAAAAAATCTATGCTTTTTTGGCTAACGTTGGCCGTTAGTTTGATGGACGGGTGGTGGTATGTTTTACCATTAAATGTGAAATCATTGCGACTAAGACAGATCTCTTAACGCTGTAGAATTGCATCGTCGGGTTTGTCTGGATCTGGGTTTCTATCAAAAGCTTTGCGAACTGTCATTAGGCCAGTAGTGTTGTCGATATTAGTCTAGTTGAAGTTGGAGATTTCAACTTGCATATGGATGACGGATCAGCGTCAGTCGTCAGGCAGTTCAATGAACTGCTCACCTCAATGAATCTCACAGAACGTGTATCATGACCCACGAAAAAGGTCACACGCTAGACCTAGTGATTACAAGAGACAAAGGTAATACTTTCACAAACTTTGAAATCGAAAATGGACTCCCGTCTGACCACAGTCTGATTCAATTCCGCTTGGACTTACTGCGCCCGCATCCTAAGAAAGTTGTACGCTTTGGTCGTAAGTTGTCAGCTGTCAATCAATCCGACCTTATTGTGTCAATGGCGGCTCATCCATTTGAATCGCCCGAACATTCATCCGTCGACCTACTCCTAGCAGAGTTCAATTCCAAGCTGGAATCCGTGCTTGATGAAGTGGCCCCTATTAAAGAGAAGGTAACCATCGACAAACCAAAGGCTCCGTGGTTCGACGACGACGTTTTCAAGGCCAAGGTGGAACTGCGATCTCTTGAAAAGCACTGGCAGCACACACAGATGGAAGTGGACAAGCAGTTATTTCACTCTGCTAGGACTCGGTACATTCGACTAACAAAGGAGAAGTGTAACTCTTACTTTCGGAAGCGTATTGATGAGTCGGATCAGAAGGATCTATTCAAGGAAATTGACTCTTTAGTTGTTGAAAAGCAGGCTTTGAGTAAAGTTTTACCGAAGCACATCGAGCCAGCGCACTTAGCGCAAGAATTCATGAGGTTTTTCAGCGAGAAAATTTTGAAATTTCGGCAACAGTTAGACGAAGAATGTGCAATTCAAGATACATTTGTGGATTATGGACACAATTTCTCTGATTTTTCAGTGGTGAACAGTGAATATGTTTCAAAACACATTCGTTCCATGAATTCTAAATCCTGTCAATTAGATCCACTGCCGACTGCTCAGTTGAAATTGATTCTGCCAGAAATCGTTCCCTTTTTGACGAATCTTATGTCTCTCACGTCTGGCACCGTTCCGTCGACATGGAAACATGCTATAATCAGGCCACTGTTGAAGAAGTCTGGATTGGACCCTGACGTCATGAAAAATTACAGGCCTGTGTCAAATTTAGCGTTAATTTAACTTCTCGAGAAGATGGTATTGGAACAGATTCAAGGTCATCTCTCGAATAACTCGTTATTTTCTAAATTCCAATCGGCATATAGGAAGTTCCATAGCACAGAGACAGCCTTGATGAAAGTATATAACGATGTTTTAGTCTCCATCGATCAGAAAAAAGAGGTGGTTCTTGTACTATTAGTTCTTAGTGCGGCTTTTGACAACATTGACCATTCCATTTTATTGAACATTCTTGAATCTCGAATTGGGCTTCAGAGGTGTCGTTTTATCTTGGTTCCGCTCTTACCTTGAAAATCGTACGCAAGAAGTTTGGATAAGTAATGCCGCATCAAAGTCATCTACGCTAAGTTTTGGCGTTCCACAAGGTAGTGTTTTAGGACCGGTACTTTTTACTCTTTATTGTGTTCCTCTCGAGGATATTATTGTGAAACATGGCATTGACTTCATGATTTACGCAGATGATACCCAACTTTATTTAACATGTGATTCGGCAATGAGTAGCAAATCGAAGATCGAAGACTGTATTTTAGAAATTCGCGATTGGATGTCAGCAAACAGACTGGTACTTGATGATGCAAAAACAGAAGTACTAGACTTCCATTCAAAGTTCAGAGACTCTTCCGATTCAATTCCTTGCTGATTGGTGAAGATGAGATTAGTGCTAGTCAGTTAGAAGTCTTGGGTTTCATTTTGATTCTGTCTGTTCTCTTTCTAGTCATATAGCCGCTGTGTGTAAATCTGCTTCATATAGGTCTAGTCCGTCGTTTCTTAAACCGCACCTGCACTGAACGCTTGATCCATGCTTTTATTTATCTCGCCTCGATTACTATAATAGTCTTTTAATTCACACCCCTCTCTACCTAACTAACCGCTTGCAAAGAATTCAGAACTCTGCTGCACGTCTTGTCACACTATCTCGAAAGTATGAACACATCACCCCAATCCTAATGTCTCTTCACTGGCTTCCTGTCACACAGCACATTGAATATAAAGTTCTAGTCTTCGTCTAAAAGATTTTACACGACCGAGCACCACCCTATCTCTCTGACCTCGTCTCTGTCTCTCAACCGAGGAGATGTACTCGTCTCTCCATGGAAGTCCGCCTTGAACCCCGGGGGTACAATGTGGACTTCTATGGGAGACGAGCCTTCTCGGTTGCTGCACCATCACTCTGGAACTCTATCCCTAACACTATCCGTGAAGCACCATCTCTAGCATCATTCCAAGCACAACTAAAAACCTATCTTTTTCGCAAAGCCTACCAAATTTCATGATTATATAATATTATGATATGAAATGATCGAATTGTTTGTACCGGCATTTATAATATATTAAAAATGCATGTATTGTAATGTATGTAATGTAATATATGTAATGTATGTAATATAAGTAATGTAAGTAATGTATGCATTGTATGTCATGTACGTAACCTGTACAGCCTGTTGAGATCACGTATGGATGGAATAGGCTTAAAACAATACATATTATTATTATTATTATTATTAGTGTACATAGTTACGTCGATAGAAATTAAAATTTGAAGGAACTTTTAGATTTTTTATTTTATTGACAAAGTCAGCTGTCTCCTTAAGGTAGGCTCGATGTTGACATGCTAGAGGTGGTTAGAAATGATCAATGTATTCTGATACTGCATGAGACTCACTACCACAGATAATCGGGCGGCTTTTAGGGATTCTATTAGGCATTGCGGTAAAAAATTATCCCTTCAGATTAATTTGTATCATGTGGCCTATGATTTCACAACTCAAAATGTACAAATCAACAGTTTTATCATCATTGCTGTGAAATACGTGTAAAGCCCTCCTATTTCACTACAAGAATCAATTTTTTTTTTATTGAACCATACATGTTTAAGATGGCGGCTCAAGCATCACTTCCGTTTTCGATTTTTTCTTTTAAATGGATGATTATTTTGCATTAGTATGCAATTAGTTAAAATTTAAATCTTGCAGCTGTATCAGATATTTCTTACAACAATAAACGTATTAAATAAGAACACTTTTATGGATATACTACTCCTTTTTAATTTAAGCAACGTTTCAATTCACATACAGGAATCTTTATCAAGCAATAAAATAATTATTTTATTGCTTGATAAAGATTCCTGTATGTGAATTGAAACGTTACTTAAATTAAAAAGGAGATTATTTTATTGCTTGATAAAGATTCCTGTATGTGAATTGAAACGTTGCTTCGATTAAAAAGGAGTAGTATAATCATAATAGTGTTCTTATTTAATGTTCTATCTACTTCTAAATGTCATTCAAGGATTAATAAACGTATTAATGAAAATCAATCCAATAACGAAGTTTGTCAATCTATAATTTTTTTTTTGCCAAGCAATGAAAAGCTTTCCTACATGAATTATGATTTTGTTTCCTTAGTGACAATAGAACAAACATATCATTACTTGGTATTCAGGATTAAAGATCTGTGCATTACATTGTATTCATCTATATCGAGCGATAAATGAAGAATGGTGATGGTTAATTTACGCTTTTCTGCGTGTATTGTAATGAATGTCTTCATAATATGTGGTAAGTGAAAACTATCCGTGGTAAATACAAAATATCAGCGCAAAAAAGTAAATTATTTCGGGGAAGTAGTCGATGTAAGTGGAGTTTGTGACGTCCAGGTGAAATTTATGGAAAACAGTTTGTATAGATGAGGTGAATTTAAATGGAAAAAAGTGGAGTTTGTAAGTATGAGGTGAAGTTTAATGGAAAGAAAGTGAAGTTTGTAAGGATGAGGTGAAGTTTAATGGAAAGAAAGTGAAGTTTGTAAGGATGAGGTGAAGTTTAATAGAAAAAAAAGTGAAGTTTGTAGGATGAGGAAAAGTCTTTTGGAAAAAAAAATTAAGTTTGTAAGAATGATGTGAAGTTTAATGGAAAGAAAGTGAAGTTTTTGAGGATAAAGTGAAGTTTAATGGAAAGTAAGTGAAGTTTGTGAGGATAAGGTGAAGTTTAATGGAAAGAAGGTGAAGTTTGTAAGGATGAGGTGAAGTTTAATGGAAAGAAAGTGAAGTTTGTAAGGATGAGGTGAAGTTTAATGGAAAGTAAGTGAAGTTTGTGAGGATGAGGTGAAGTTTAATGGAAAGTAAGTGAAGTTTGTGAGGATGAGGTGAAGTTTAATGGACAGAAAGTGAAGTTTGTATGGACGAGGTGAAGATAAAAGGAAAGAAAGTGAAGTTTGTAGGATGAGGTGAAGTTTTATGGAAAGAAAGTGAAGTTTGTAAGGATGAGGTGAAGTTTATGGAAAGCAAGTGAAGTTTGTAAGGATGAGGTGAAGTTTAATGGAAAGAAAGTGAGTTTGTAGGATGAGGTGAAGTTTAATGGAAAAAAGTGAAGTTTGTGAGGATGAGGTGAAGTTTAATGGAAAGAAAGTGAAGTTTGTAAGGATGAGGTGAAGTTTTATGGAAAGAAAGTGAAGTTTGTAAGGATGAGGTGAAGTTTAATGGAAAAAAGTGAAGTTTGAAAGGATGAGGGGAAGTTGTTTGGAAAAAAGTGAAGTTTGTAAGGATGAGGTGAAGTTTAATGGAAAGAAAGTGAAGTTTGTGAGGATGAGGTGAAGTTTAATGGAAAGAAAGTGAAGTTTGTAGGATGAGGTGAAGTTTATGGAAAGAAAGTGAAGTTTGTAAGGATGAGGTGAAGTTTAATGGAAAGAAAGTGAAGTTTGTAAGGATGAGGTGAAGTTTAATGGAAAGTAAAGTGAAGTTTGTGAGGATGAGGTGAAGTTTAATGGAAAGAAAGTGAAGTTTTAGGATGAGGTGAAGTTTAATGGAAGAAAGTGAAGTTTGTAGGATGAGGTGAAGTTTAATGGAAAGAAAGTGAAGTTTGTAGGATGAGGTAAAGTTTATGGAAAGCAAGCGAAGTTTGTAAGGATGAGGTAAAGTTTATGGAAAGCAAGGGAAGTTTGTAAGGATGAGGTGAAGTTTAATGGAAAGAAAGTGAAGTTTGTAGGAGAGGTGAAGTTAAGGAAAGAAAGTGAAGTTTGTAGGATGAGGGAAGTTTAATGGAAAAAAGTGAAGTTTGTAGGATGAGGTGAAGTTTAATGGAAAGAAAGTGAAGTTTGTGAGGATGAGGTGAAGTTTAATGGAAAGAAAGTGAAGTTTGTAGGATGAGGTGAAGTTTATGGAAAGAAAGTGAAGTTTGTGAGGATGAGGTGAAGTTTAATGGAAAGAAAGTTGAGTTTGTAGGATGAGGGGAAGTTGTTTGGAAAAAAGTGAAGTTTGTGAGGATGAGGTGAAGTTTAATGGAAAGAAAGTGAAGTTTGTGAGGATGAGGTGAAGTTTAATGGAAAGAAAGTAAATTTTGTTAGGATGAGGTGAAGTTTTATGGAAAGAAAGTGAAGTTTGTAAGGATGAGGTGAAGCTTAATGGAAAGAAAGTGAAGTTTGTTAGGATGAGGTGAAGTTTTATGGAAAGAAAGTGAAGTTTGTGAGGATGAGGTGAAGTTTAATGGAAAGAAAGTGAAGTTTGTAGGATGAGGTGAAGTTTAATGGAAAGAAAGTGAAGTTTGTTAGGATGAGGTGAAGTTTAATGGAAAGAAAGTGAAGTTTGTTAGGATGAGGTGAAGTTTTATGGAAAGAAAGTGAAGTTTCTGAGAATGAGGTGAAGTTTAATGGAAAGAAAGTGAAGTTTGTGAGGATGAGGTGAAGTTTAATGGAATGAAAGTGAAGTTTGTTAGGATGAGGTGAATTTTAATGGAATGAAAGTGATGTTTGTAAGGATGAGGTGAAGTTTAATGGAAAGAAAGTGAAGTTTCTGAGAATGAGGTGAAGTTTAATGGAAAGAAAGTGAAGTTTGTGAGGATGAGGTGAAGTTTAATGGAATGAAAGTGAAGTTTGTTAGGATGAGGTGAATTTTAATGGAATGAAAGTGATGTTTGTAAGGATGAGGTGAAGTTTAATGGAAAGAAAGTGAAGTTTCTGAGAATGAGGTGAAGTTTAATGGAAAGAAAGTGAAGTTTGTGAGGATGAGGTGAAGTTTAATGGAATGAAAGTGAAGTTTGTTAGGATGAGGTGAATTTTAATGGAATGAAAGTGAAGTTTGTAAGGATGAGGTGAAGTTTTATGGAAAGAAAGTGATGTTTGTAAGGATGAGGTGAAGTTTAATGGAAAGAAAGAGAAGTTTGTAAGGATGAGGTGAAGTTTAATGGAATGAAAGTGAAGTTTGTGGGGATGAGGTGAAGTTTAATGGAAAGAAAGTGAAGTTTGTAAGGATGAGGTGAAGTTTAATGGAATGAAAGTGAAGTTTGTGAGGATGAGGTGAAGTTTTATGGAAAGTGAAGTTTGTGAGGATGAGGTGAGGTTTAAAGGGGCACAATCTTGATTTTTAGTGGTCGTTTTGGGCCTTTGTTACATTTAAACAGTCCTCAGAAATACTCAAGCTCTAAGAAAATCGCAAAATACCTTGAAATATATCTCAAAAAATTCACTTTTTATTTTTTTCCGTGCTGTACGCGGCTGGTCTTCAGTCAGTCTGAAAATTGTGTGTCCTGTTGACAAAATCTACAATTGTTATTACATTTACTTTATTTTTGTTATATCAGTGTGGGCCTGCGCAGTAGTCTATTTATAACTCTTTGATTTTCCAATATGGCGGGACGTTCATAATATCTTAAGACATCATGATTTTCAAACACGGATAAATATGTATACCCATGGATTTGAAGGCTCAAATTTCAAAGGTAAGCTTTGTAGACTATGTCTGATTAGCTAAACAAAAGATTTCATGTGTTTGAGGCTGTCGGATAATTGTCCGAAACAAATCAAGCCTGTGCCCCTTTAATGCAATGAAAGTGAAGTTTGTAAGGATGAGGTGAAATTTAATGGAATGAAAGTGAAGTTTGTAAGGATGAGGTGAAGTCTAATGGAAAGAAAGTGAAGTTTGTTAGGATGAGGTGAAGTTTAATGGAAAGAAATGGAAGTTTGTATAAAAAATGAAATGAACGGAGTTTTACGTCCTACTCTTCTGTACCTCATAGGCTAATGAAGACGGACAACGCCATGCAGTGTGCAATGAGGAAAATTTTTGCCAGGACAGCGACATTAGACTTCTCTTTTTGCGATTCCCAACTGTCGAGGGATCTTTAACGTGCACAGCCTGTAGCACACGGGGCCTCGGTTTATTTTCCCATCCGAACGACTAGACGCTTTTTCCATGTCAGTCCCTCCGACCTGCATCACTGACAAGGGGAAACCGGGCTGAAAAATCCGAAACTTCATCTCGACCTTCGCCGGGATTGAACCCTGGACCTTCAGGTTAGCTAGCAAGCGTCTTTTTTTTTTTTCTTGTAGAAATAATTTATTCACATATTAACATACTATATAATACAATACTTTACTACCATTTTAGCAAAATGTATATACGGGGTTTTATTATGTACAATGATATGTTAAAAACAATTTAAAATTTTAAAATTGTCCAAATTAGGCTTACCAGTGGAGAGTACATCAGTAACTGATCCGTGCCAAATATATTAGCAGTTACTAATAGTGAACGGTTCAGGTTAAATATCTTCCTCCCCCAGAAAAAATTAATAATGCAATAGTTAATTTTGTATATAACATCAATTTGAAATAAAATAAGGACAGGTGAGAGTGAATACATGAAAGAAATAAGTAGAAGAGATATAGGCATAGTAGACAACTGTATTCATAAGAACACTAACATCTTATGTATTGGTAGAAATAAATAAGAAGAAATTATAATGTAAAACATTGACAGTACAGTTATAAACAAAAATTGGCACTGTTTTACTTACGCACCCCCCAACTTCCCGTAAAGCTATAGATTTGAAACTTGGCAGAGGGATACTTATATGTGTCCTGAATGTTCACAGCAAATTTCAGACGATTCCGACCATTCCTTCTATTTTTAATTATTTTTCAAAGTGTTGAAATGACTGAAATTTCTTCCGATATATTGGATAATGACGAAATAGAAGGGGGACTTAACTCTTTTGTTTAGTCGTACTTGCTTTGAAATATCATTCAATTTCGGGTCATTTCGACCAAAAATTGTCAATTTTTCACTGCAATGTAACGAGTATAGCTGCAATCATTTTCGTTTGAGTTAACAAAATTGCCATGACTTTTTGCCGTTTGACGCGTACACATTGATCTGAAAATTTACAATGCGATGACAGCAATGTATTGATTACTCACAACAATTTTCAGACCGATCCAATTTTAAAACAATCGCGTAATTCATGCCGCTTTGCCCCTTTGGCTGCATCGCATCCAAAATTATTTTCAATCGCGATATCGACACGAAAGGTGGCAATATGTCTTAGTAATGATTGTTGATTACTCACAAGGATTTTCAGACCGATCAGATACCTCTAACTATGTTAAATCAATCGATAAAGTAATCCCGCTGTGCCCCTTTTGCTGCATCGCATCCAAAATTATTTCCAATCGCGATATCGACACGAAACGTGGCAATATGTCTTAGAAAATGATTGCTGATTACTCACAGCAATTTTCAGATCGATCAGACACCCCTGACTGTGTTAAATCAATCGATAAAGTCACCCCGCTATGCCCCTTTCGCTGCATCGCATCCAAAATTATTTCCAATCGCGATATCGACACGAAACGTGGCAATATGTCTTAGTAATGATTGCTGATTACTCACAGCAATTTTCAGCCCTGATCAGACAACTCTTACTGTGTTAAATCAATCGATAAAGTAAATCCCGCTTGCCCCTCTCGCTGCATCGCATCTGAAATTGATTTCCAATCGCGATATCGACACAAACGTGGCAATTTGTCTTAGTAATGATTGCTGATTACTCACGGCAATTTTCAGCCCTGATCAGACAAATCTTACTGTGTTAAATAAATCGATAAAGTTAACCCGCTTCGCCCCTCTCGCTGCATCGCATCTGAAATGATTTCCAATCGCGATATCACACGAAACGTGGCAATTTGGCTAAGTAATGATTGCTGATTACTCACGGCAATTTTCAGACCGATCAGACAACCCTTACTGTGTTAAATCAATCGATAAAGTCATCCCGCCATGCCCCTATTGCTTCATCGCACCCTGAATTATTTCCAATCGCGATATGAGTGCTGTGAGTAATCAGCAACGATTATTAAGTCATATTGCCACGATTGGAAATAATTTTGTATGCGATGCAGCAAAAGGGGCATAGCGGTATGACTTTATCGATTGATTTAACATAGTAAGGGGTTTCTGATCGGCCTGAAAATTGCTGTGAGTAATCAGCAATCATTACTAAGCCATATTGCCACCTTTCGTGTCGATATCGTGATTGGAAATAATTTTGGATGCGATGCAGCAATAGGGGCATAGCGGCATGAATTACGCGATTGTTTTAAAATTGGATCGGTCTGAAAATTGTTGTGAGTAATCAATACATTGCTGTCATCGCATTGTAAATTTTCAGATCAATGTGTACGCGTCAAACGGCAAAAAAGTCATTGCAATTTTGTAAACTCAAACGAAAATGATTGCAGCTATACTCGTTACATCGGAGTTAAAAATTGACAATTTTTGGTCGAAATGACCCGATATTGAATGATATTTCAAAGCAAGTACGACTAAACAAAAGAGTTAAGTTCCCCTGCTATTTCGCCATTATCCAATTTATCGGAAGAAATTTCAGTCATTTCAACACTTTGAAAAATAATTAAAAATAGAGGGAATGGTCGGAATCGTCTGAAATTTGCTGTGAACATTCAGGACACAAATAAGTGTCCCTCTGCCAAGTTTCAAATCGATAGCTTTACGGGAAGTTGGGGGTGCGTAAGTAAAACAGTCCCCAAAAATTTTGGTATTGGTAGCTACTGTAAGTACTAAGTGGTCAGTGTATATATGCAAAACAAAACATCTGGTACTGCCCATAAGTTAACCTGGAGTTGAACTCAGATCAGGTTCGAAAGAAAATATCTCTTCAATAATAGCTACAGTTGTACTAAATAGAAGCATATGATATATTAAAATACAATAAATTACAGAAATCAAAAATAGAATCAAACGTTCAAGGAAATACATATTTGTTTGTAATACAAATTATGCCAATTTTGAGTGAAATATTAAGAACGAAATGAAGGAAAATCGTGCCAATCACATTGAAATACCCATAAAATATCCGTAAACACGATTTACAGATATCCATTAATAAAAAATTACTATAAAAAAAAAAGTTTTATACCGGAACTAAAAATAAATGTACTTTCTCATAATTAAAAACAAAATTCGTGACAGTTTTGCTGGTGACTGGCCAACCACCATATACAATTTAAATATAGTTATATCTAAATTACTGTGATCAAATAAATGCTTGATTGTAGGGACAATCATAATTAGCAAATTAAACACAGAAAACAAAACCACCACCATCTTGATATTACATTTGGTATTTCATAAATTACTCTCGTGGTTCTGACTCTTATTAAGTCAGCTATAATACGACAAGTCGCTAAAAGTGAATAGCAAAACCGAAGCATGGAAAACAAGAGAAATCCGTTTGTTAAATGTTTTGACTATTCTTTAGAAAAATTAGCGAATAGATTTTAGAGAAAATCTGTTTAGAAATTATTTTACTAACATGTTTTCCTTCATTTAGCCCTATCAAATAGATTTGTTTCACAATTTTGTTGCCAAAAGAAGATTAAATATTTCATGAAGGTAGAAATTAAAGTAAATAACAAAAAACAACTGTAAACGATCACTATTTGACGATTCATGTTTGAATCTCAACAAGCAAGACAAAAATTAGTCATTCAACTTGCGAGTTTTACAAACCTACTGAATATAAAAAATAAATCTGGGTTATTTATACCTTCAAAAATCGATTTTAATCTTGAAAATGAAAAAAAAAATTGCAATTACTAACATACCCAAATTAAAGTAATTTTGTTTCCTTGAATGTATTGACCTAGACGTTGAAAAGGAGAAAAAGCAACACAGTATTATAAACAGTATGTCCAAAAGGTTCAAATACACCAAGGCACTCTTCCCTTTGTTCCAAAATAAAACACCAATAGTTGAACGACTGGAACGGAAATAAAGGATGGTGACCAGTGTATGGCAATTGAGCTGCAACCATAAAGGTCTGGAACTGCTGGAAAGCTGTAACAATGGAACATCTTGAACAGGCTGGAACGGTTGGAAACTGGAACACTGGAAGTTTATTTATAACGGATGAGACTTGAATGTTCACGTTGTGTAGTGACGACTTTGGTTCGTTTTGTCGCAAGACAAAAAAAAAATCCTGGTTTCAAACGGCTCCAAATTATGTAATGTTATTTATGGATTCACCAATGTAACGTTTCTTGTTCATTGTAACATTTGTAACGTTTCTTGTAGGTATTGATAGACAGACGGGTTCTCTGGAGGTTCGGGAAAATATAACACAGGTACATTGACATCTATATATATATTTAAACAATAGGAACACTTCTAAAACTAATAAAACAGAATCATATCAACCCACTACTACATGTTGGCATGTCTGGTCGGAACAGCGGTTAACTCCAATCCACTCCAATATCTCTCTATCTGGCGAACACCACTCACCTCTCATGTCCAAATTAGGCTGACCAGTGGAGAGTACATCAGTAACTGATCCGTTCCAAATATATTAGTAGTTACTAATAGTGAACGGATCACGTTACAAGGTGAAGTTTAATGGAAAATATTTACATTAGCTATTGTTTTTCTCCATTGGACTAATGTTAATACGTGTGGCGTTATGAGACAATAACTGCCATTGCCTCTTCACCAAAACATTGAGCGTAGTAATACACGGTAACCAATGTAAATAAACATGGCCGTCGCGCTATTAACGTCGATCATCTTTACGCTTGAACGTAAAATTCCAATTTTAATGTTGAATTCTAATATGTAATAAAGTTTCCATTAGCCTAACCCAAAGCCAATCTAATACTCCCAGTCTCATACAAGAATAATTGGCAAAATGCGATAGTACTCAATCGAATTAGGCCTGAGTGTACTGGCCATAGCCGTAGACCCATTTGACCTAGTTACTCGCTTCAGTTTAAGAGCCTAAAAGTGCAGGTTTATGGATTGTTTAATATTAAGTTTCAAAATACTATACTTTTACTGAAAATTAACTGAATTGAGTGTAAACTGTGGTCACCTATCAATATATGGAGCGGGCCTTCTTCTAGATTGGTCCTTAAAGTTTCTTTCATTTTCTCAACTTTCCTACTTGTTGACATGCGGTCAGGTCTAGCCGAATCACATCTCCGTTGTTCAAATGTATCTGCGTTCATTAAATTTCATGATTTTGTTGCTTTTCATCGTTAAAGACGGAATTCATACCAAAATGTTTTATATTTATTGATAAATGAATTGGTTATGTTATACAGATAAACATTGTTTTCTCTTACATTTTGAGAGCTTTCACCCGCGAACTATATTCTGACGAAAAGAAAATGGCTATTCCATCAACAAGATCAACTCCAGCGACAAAGGCGGGTAATATGAAATTTTCACACAAAGAGTAGAATTTGTCGTGGTGACAGGTTTTGAAAACGTAAATATAAGCAATAAACGGTCACCCTATGGCGGTTATGGTCGTATATCAGGACAAAGGTTGGATGGAAAATTGAATTAGCATTATTTACGTTTTCAAAACCTGTCACCACGAAAAATTCTACTCTTTACGTAAAAATTTCATATTACCCGCCTTCGTCGCTGGAGTTGAGCTTGTTGATGGAATAGCCATTTTTTTTTTTGTCAGAATATAGTTCGGGGGATGAAAACTCTCAAATTGTAAGAGAAAACAATGTTTATCTGATTTTTATGTTAAATCTTTCTCAATCAGTTCATTTACCAATAAATATAAAACATTTTGCTTCATATGTTGATAGGTGACCACAGTTTACACTCGATTAGAATTTTCAGTTAAAGTATAGTTCTTAAAACTTAATATTAAACAAAAGAACTGCAATTTTAGGCTCTTAAAACTGAAGCGAGTAACTAGGTCAAATGGGTCAACGGCTTTGGCCTCTCAGGATTGAGTTCTAGGCCTATCGCATTTTGCCAATCATTTTTGTATGAAATTGGGCTGGTAGTATAAGATTGGCTTTGGCTAATGGAAAGGTCAACAAATGAAAACAAACAAATATATATTTTATGGTTTTATAAGATATAAGATTGGAATTTTATGTTCAAGCGTGAATCTGACCGACCTTGATGGCGTGACGGCAATGTTTGTTTACATTGGTAACCGTGAATTACTACGCTCAATGTTTTGGTGATGAGGCAATGGCAGTTATTGTGTCATAAACGCAACACGTATTGACATTAGTCCTATGGAGAGAAAAAATGGCTAATGTAAATATTCTAAAATAACGCTAACTATGTTAACTGTATATTAAAATTAGAATATTTTTTGTTTTCATATGTTATTCTATTAGAGCCCTAGTATTACTATTGGCTGTGAAATCAACCTTATTGGCGCTCCAATTACACTATTGTCATACTAAACGCGTAGTGGCACTATTGGAGTTTGATTTAAGTTTAAACAGAACTAACATGAATTTACAGTGATTTGTTTTTTTGTTTGTTAAACTGTATTTTAAGTTTTGAATAAAAAATTTAAATATGCATATACTTCTTTTCTAGGGTGATAAATGTACAATATTATTAAGTTTCCTTAAAATCAGTCAAGAATTATACCTAATAACAAGGCAATAAATTCATTATAGATTTTCAGTATTTTTGATTGTTGAAAGGATTCACTCATGGGTGATAACAAACAATTTTAACAAAATTCATCAAAATCCGTAAGGAATTGTGCCTTGGAAAAACGAACCAAAAGCCAAACGCGTTTTAAAGAACACAGGCAATAATTCATATTTAATATTTTGTGATATTTCTTTTCAATAGGGTTCATCCTTGAATGATAATTAAAAATTTCAGCAAGTTCTGTCAAAATCTGTAAAGCATTGTGCCTTCTAAAGTGTTTACGAGCTAAGATTTTGACGCTTTTTCAAAAACAGAGTAATAGCTGATATTCAATATTTTGCGATTTATCTGATTTTTATACGCCCACATGAAATAGGGGGCGTATACTGTCGTCACCCATGTCCGTCCGTCGGTCCGTCCGTCCACAATTGCTCGTAAACACTCTACAAGGTGCAATTATTGACGGATTTAGATGAAACTTGATAGGAGTGTTTATGATCACGCAAGGATGAACCCTATTGAAAATCAGCGAAATCGGAAAAAATTTAGTATGAGTTTTTGCCCTTGTTCTTGAATGGCTCGTAAACACTCTACAAAGAACAGTTATTGACCGATTTTGATGAAACTTGGTGTGGGAGTATGTTATAACTCAAGGATAATTCCTATTGAAAATCAGCGAAATCGAAAAACATTTAGCATGAGCTATTTCCCTTGTTCTTGAAAACGCGTTCAATTGAGAGAACAATTCTTACTGGATTTTGATGAAACTTGGCTTGAGTATTTGCTATCACCCAAGGATGAAGCCTATTGGAAACCAGTTAAATCGAAAAAAAATTAGTGTCAGTTATTGCCCTTGTTTTTGAAAACGTGGTCAATTTTTGGTTTGTAAACACTCTACAAAGAATAGTTATTGACCGATTTTGACAAAACATGCTGAAATTGTTTAATATAGCCCAAGGATGAACCCTTTTGAAAATATCGAAATATATTTAATACGAAATATTGCCCTTGTTCTATAAAATGTGTTTGATTTTTGCCTTGTAAACAATCTACAAGTCACAATTCTTGAGTGATTTTGACGTAACTCGGCATGAGTATTTGTAATCAACTAAGGATGAACCCTTTTGAAAAATATTAAGTATTAGTTATTGCCTTTTTTTGGAAAACTCGTCAAAGGCTTCATCCTTTGGTGAAAACAAATACTCAAGCCAAGTTTCATCAAAATCCATTAAGAATTGTTCTCTCAAGAGCGTTTACAAGCTAAAATTGAACGCGTTTTTAAGAACAAGGGCAATAACACATACTAAATGTTTTTCGGTTTCGCTGATTCATCCTTGCGTGATCATCAACACTCATATCAAGTTTCATGTAAATCCGTCAAGAATTGCACCTTGTAGATTGTTTACGAGCAATTGTGGACAGACAGTCCGACGGACGGACAGATGGGGTGACGACAATAAACGACCCCCATTTCATGTGGGCGTATAAAAAGGTACAATATATAATTATGTTTTGTGGACCTTCTAAATTTTCAAGTTGAAAGTGGCATCAAGTTTTCTACAAAGAGAAGGCATGCCTAGCCTGTGCACAACACCCTCCATTTAGATTCCAAAAGTTTTTTGGACTTGGCGCATATGGCTATTGGTTTGAGGGTGTCTATAAAACGAAGACCGAAAATGGAAGACCTCTATAAAACGAAGACCCAACTATAAAACGAAGACCCACTCTACTATAAAACGAAGACCCACTCTACTATAAAACGAAGACCTGTAGGCTACGTATTATGTGACTGTGTACTGGTACCCGAAAATCTGTGTGTGTCCGCACACGTATGTCCATAAGTCACCTGAATTAATGCCTGAAGCCCTTCAATGTGCAGGCCTAATCTTAAACTTTTGGCCAATGAAACGTATGGAAGAAAGACGGCACACCGTGCGAAAAGGTCCCTAAATTAAGACTTGGAGAAAAGTATAATAAATAAGCTGTCCTCATATTCATGTACATGTACATGATTTATGATAATCCGATAATCCGGAAACACCGCACTCTTTTTAGGCCCTACTGGGAACGAAATATTTGTCATGTTCAATTGCTCAATAATCCGGTTATTTGGATTCTGGTTCCGCACGGTCGTGAATTGGAACTAATTATCAATTTATATAGTAATTAGTATTCATCAATCCGACGCGTGTCACTTTGCCATTTAAAGTAGGCCTAGGCTACTTCATACTGGCTTCCGGATTAGCGGTTTTTGTCGTCGTATTGATAGGCCTAATGATCATTTATGTAAGTGTTAAGGGTCGTCCCTCACACTTGTCTTCATTACGGCTATCATCGATTTTTGTGTTATATTTATTCCATCATATAATTTACGTTTTTTCCTAAACATACCTTAGTTCGAGGTGCCAAAATGCCGAGATGAATGTTTACAAAAGTAATGTTACAGTGCGCAGAATCCAAGCCTATACTAGCCGATAAATCATTAAAATAGGGTGTCTGCGATCGGTTATTCAACCGGTTTATACAGACGATTTGAAATATACAGCATCATAATGGCATAGAACTGGTTACAGTTCAATGATTATAGGCAGTGAGAATATATTTAGCCTATCGTTTTGTTTAGCCTAAAACCAAGAGACCATGAGACCAACCAATCTTTACTTTATCCCAACAGGATCACATATCAAAAGGAAAGAAAGAATATCTGCAATTGAAAAGCAGAAACAGACTTTTACTGCACTTTTCTGTAAACAAAAAGGACAAACAATTGTTAACGCTGACCACACACCCAATTAAATCAGATACCAAGACTAATTATTTTTGAAGTCCTGACATTGAAGGAAAATTTGTTTATACTTCATTTTATGCCAAAATGACTAGCTCTATAAAACATTTTCTAAACCCTTTGTCCTGATTTCACTTCAATTGTATTCTGTATTACACAGGTGGCATCTAGAAAGAAAAGGTCTAATCGACATAATCATAATCAGAAAAATACAGCAATCCTAAGTAATGTATCACTATAAATCTTGTATCAGATAGTTATAGTTGGGTTTTCGTTTTATAGTAGAGTGGGTCTTCGTTTTATAGTTGGGTCTTCGTTTTATAGTAGAGTGGGTCTTCGTTTTATAGTAGAGTGGGTCTTCGTTTTATAGTTGAGTGGGTCTTCGTTTTATAGTTGGGTCTTCTTTTTATAGTTGAGTGGGTCTTCGTTTTTATACACATGAAATGGGGGGCGTATATTGTCGTCACCCATGTCCGTCCGTCCGTCCGTCCGTCCGTCGTCCGTCCGTCGGTCCGTCCGTCCTTCCGTCCGTCGGTCCGTCCGTCCGTCCACAATTGCTCGTAAACACTCTACAAGGTGCAATTCTTGACTGATTTAGATGAAACTTGATATGATTTTCTATGATCACGCAAGGATGAACCCTATTGAAAATCAGCGAAATCGGAAAAAATTTAGTATGAGTTCTTGCCCTTGTTCTTGAATGGCTCGTAAACACTCTATAACGTGCAATTCTTTACTGATTTTGATGAAACTTGGTGTGAGAGTATGTTATAACTCAAGGATAAACCCTATTAGGCTAGTAAATTTAGCTCCGCACTAATGGTGGGGGTGGGACAAATTGATAGAAATTGTTTCTCTGCTGGAATCAATCACATATACCACGAATAGCTAAAATACAAAAGTTTACCAAAATCGGCTCGTGCATAAGGTCAGAACTGGGGGTTAAAGGTCACGGGCCCTATTAAAAGGGATTGTGTTTCCAATTCTGTACGTTTATGACCTGCATAGCCGTGTTTGGTATGTAACCCAATGTTTTAGGGTGTGTAGCATCCAAATTTGACGCCCATTTTAACATAGTGATCTTAACGTCATTTACGGACATGACGTCATAGTCGTTGGCGACGTCACTTCCCTTTAAACTGCTAAATTCTAAACTATTTTCAGCACTTTCATGTTATTTTTACGAACTTAACGTCGGTGTTTACGATGGATATTGATGCAAGTGGTGAATGTGTGCTGTGCATGGACGATGGTCGTGGCCCGCGTGTGGTATTGGGAGAAAAGGGTGTCGCTGGAGTGCAGATGTCGGCAAAGAATCGCGAAGAGTTAAATTCAAATATTTTGAGTATCATTGTGGGCACTTCTGTTCATAAACGATGTCGCGAGCGCTACACAAATGTTAAAATCATATTGCAAAAGAGGAAGTCTGAAACAAAGCTGTTTCCATCCGTGTCGAAGAAGACCAGAGGAAATAAATTTAAGAGTCAGGAGGACTGCTTATATTGTGGAGTGACGATTGAAGCAAGGACCTTCGGTGTTAAAGCCAGCAGTGTGAAAACGGACACATTTGTTAGTACAATTGATAATATATGCAAAACTCGTTCTGACGAGTGGGCCATGGAAATTCTTGGACGGCTAAATTACTTCTCGCGTGATTTTCATGCATTTGATTGTGTATATCACCATGATTGTGACAGCAGATTTAGATGTGGCCGTAGTCTTCAAAATCTAACCGACGAATTATCGAATACAACAGGTCGCCCTGTCCAGTCTTCCCGCGAGGAGGCATTCAATAAAGTTTGTGTAGACCTCGAGCTAAAGAGTGTCAACGACCAGTCCATGTCCGTAAATGAAATAAGAACACAGATGACGGAACACACGAATGTCAACGAGGAACCATACTCCCGAAAATACATAAAAACAAAATTACGTGAAAAATATGGCGACAGTGTAGTCTTTGTAGAGCGAGAGGGACACGAGACAGTTGTATGCTTGACGGAAAGTGTCGAATCTATTCTGAAGATGTTCAGGAAAACTGAGAAGCAATCAACTGATCTTGAAAGCGAAAAGTTACTAATAGTTGAAACGGCGGCAAAGCTTATCATGACCGATGTGAAAAACATGGAATGTGATGCGGAAGCAAGGAAAGAATACCCTAGTGTAAATCAACTGAAAAAAGAAAGCTGTCTGGATTTCGTTCCCGCCACACTACGGAAATTACTCAATCTAATTTTTGTTGGAACAGGAAGAGAATTGAAGATCGCAATGATAGGGCAAGCGATAGTACAGAATGCCCGACCTAGAAGTCTTACAGCACCGATGATTTTGGCACTTAGTATTCAGTTGCACAGTATTTTCCGCTCCCGTTTCCTCATCGATCAACTCCACTCGCTTGGACTATGTGCTTCCTATAGTGAAGTGATGCGTTTTGAAAAGAATGCCGCAGCGATCAATATGGTGAATCCTCTTGGACAGGTCAATGAATCCACCACGGTGATGTTTGTAGCGGACAACGCAGATCACAACACACGAACAGTAGACGGAAAGGGCACTTTCCATGGGCTAGCAATTATGGCGGCTTTGACTCCCGGAAATATCAATAGCAACGTAGTACCCAGAGAGAATATGTCTGAACTCCAAACTGTCTCAAATGAAGCAAAAATTGAGATAAAAGAATACAACGCCGCGAGAAGAATTCTCAACGACCATTGATTCCGCGGGCTAGATCATTTAGACTCCACTTTGGATTTGAGTATAAATCTAAACATATTGTGGGAATTTGCACCAAAGTTCGAAACCATGACCCCCAGTTGGTCAGGTATGATGCTCAAATCTTATTGCAGTGAACAACACCCCGGTAAATCATCTTACTATTTCCTGCCTATGATTGACCTGCCATCGACTGATGAAACCTGTCTTTACTCTGCTCTCTCATATATTTCACAAATGGCCAGAGTGTACAAAATTCAACCGATCGTTACATTCGACCAACTACTCTATTGGAAGTGTTCGGAAATGGTTGCATGTTTGCCAGATACGGTAAAAAAGTAAACAGATCGAGCGCTAATGGCTGCCCTCTGTATCTCATATATGTATAGTTAAAATTAACTAGTTTATCCTGTGTTTTGATTACAAAAAGTTGTACCAGTGCCTTGTTGAAGGATTGGAGATTCCATATTTGTGACTTGGATGGTAAAATTGTGTATATTCTGAATTTAATTTGGGTTTTTAAAAATATTTTATTGAACTTAATAGTGACTGATGAAGCATGAAATCATTGATTTTCGCTGAGCTATCAATTTTGTTACTATTTTTATCACAGTGCTTTCTACTCACTAGTTAACTTACTCTAGAGATCAACTTTTATCTATAAGAAACAATAACATATTCACAAAATCTGAGTGCAGTGTTCTTAAAAATGCTAACTGTAACATTATAAAACACAAAAAGGTCCGGAGGGGGTGCTCTTCTGGAAAAAATCGGATGAGAAGGATAAAAGTAGTGACATCCAACAGACCCGACACTGACTTTAAAACTTGAAGAAAGAACGGTAAATTTTGAAAATCTCTTACATTTTAAAGATCCACACGTGGATATTACTTCAAAGTCAAAGATATCGTTGGTGAACGCCAGATCGGTAAGGAACAAAACCACAGAACTAAATGATTTTATCTGCGATCATGGTATTGATATTCTTGCTATCACTGAAACATGGCTTGGTGCCAATGATGATGTTGCTCTGTCTGCCTTGTTACCCAATGGTTATTCAATCGAACACAAACACAGACTATCAGGTAAAGGCGGTGGGCTAGCTCTCATACACAAATCGTCAATGAAGTTTCAAACCCAAAAACAAACATCATACTCGTCATTTGAATATTTGGATTGTGTTGTTAACTCTTTAAAAACAAAGTTCCGTATAGTTGTTTTATATAGACCCCCTGACAAAAACTTTCATTCAATATTCATCGATGAATTTGCTGATTTGATTAACAAATTGGCTAGTTGCCGTCACGAACTTATCATAGTTGGCGACTTTAATTGTCACGTGGACAATAAAACAAATCCGTTCACTGCTCTCTTTTGTGAACTTCTTCAATCACAGTCCCTTGTCCAACACGTCACAAACCCCACACACAATCGTGGGCATACGTTAGATCTTATCATAACTCGAGAAAGCACTGGTCTGATTGATAACATAGATGTCACTGACAAATTAATATCTGATCACTTTCCTGTTACCTTTGATCTCAACATTCAAAAAACACAATTTGAAGAAAAACAAATATCATTTCGTAAATTCAAATCATTGGACACTGATGAGCTATGTTCTTCGATACGCTCTTCAAAACTAAACGATATCCATCTTATCGATGGGGCTGATTCCAAAGCAAACCATTTTAATGAATGTCTTCAAGGTGTACTGGACGATCTGATTCCAATACAAACTAAAACTGTGAAAATTCGAACTGGAACTGAGTGGTTTAATGAGGAGATTGCGGTGGCAAAGAGGGCGCGTAATAAAGCTGAGCATAAATGGAGACACTCTGGGTTAGCGGTGCACAGAGACATATAAAAAAAAGAAAAAATCAACGTAATTCGCCTCATTGAAAATGCAAAATCCGACTTCTACAAGAATAAAATTGACAATGGTAAAAATAATCAAAAGGAACTGTATAAAGTCGTGAATAGTATGTTGGACCATAATCATGGTGAAAAAATTTTTACCAACAGTTAATAATGAAGATCTGCCAACCGGGTTTTTCTAATTTCTTTGAATCTAAAATTGTAAAAATCCGCAATAACATAGTGCTTGATAATGATTATGCGGATTTAGTCGAAAATAGCGATGTATTTTGTTCATTGACCCATCTTAAACCCCTAACTATCACTGAAACCGCTACTACAATACGGTCTATGGCCACAAAATCCTGTTCACTGGATCCTTTTCCAACCTGGCTCCTTAAGGATTGTCTTTCGGAATTACTCCCACCAATCTGTGATATTATTAATAGTTCTATTAGTACTGGCTGTTTTCCAGATTTATATAAACATGCCCCTGTCATTCCCTTAATAAAGAAATTTTCTCTTGACCCTGAGCTAGACAAAAATTACAGGCCAGTATCCAATCTTAGTTTTATTTCTAAAGTCCTTGAAAAATGTATTTCAATACAACTTATTGACCACATATCTAGTAACAATCTTTTAAGTGAGTATCAAAGTGCATATCGCAAATTCCATAGCACAGAAACAGCTCTACTTAGAGTTCAAAATGATATCCTTTTGTCCATCGATCAACAAAATTGTGTACTACTCTTACTTTTAGACCTTTCTGCGGCCTTCGATACCGTTGATCACAATGTTTTATTCAACCGACTATCTCACGATTTCAAAATAACGGACTTGGCTTTAGACCTGCTGAAATCCTACTTAACTAATCGGTCACAATCTGTAATTGTTAATAACAAGCCATCCGCCAAAAAATGTTTACTGTACGGTGTACCACAGGGGTCCGTTTTTGGCCCAATTTTGTTTAGTATGTACACCACCCCGCTCTCTAAGATAGTTCGCAGACATGGCCTTGATTTTCATCTATATGCTGATGATACACAGTTATATTTGTCTTTTAAACCCTCTGTAAATAATAGTTTTAATCATTGTAAATCCAAAATTGAATGTTGTATCGAAGATATCCGATCTTGGATGAATAATAATTTTCTTAAACTTAACGAAGATAAAACAGAATATATTCTCTTGGGCTCAAAAAATCTTATATCGAAAGTAAACCAAACTGTTTCTTTATCTGTGGGTACTCATGTAATAAACCCAGTGCCATCTGCCAGAAATATCGGAGTTATCTTTGATCAACATTTAACCTTGGAACCTCATGTAAATAATGTATGTAAATTGTGTTATTTTAATCTCCGTAAAATCAGTAAAATTCGCAGGAACCTTTCTACTTCTTCAGTTAAAACTTTAGTACAAGCTCTGATTACCTCCCGTTTGGATAACTGTAATTCTTTATTAATTGGAATTCCATTACGTATAACCAATAAACTACAAAGGGTTCAAAATGCAGCAGCAAGACTTATCTCCGGCAAAAAACATCACGAGCACATCACACCAATTTTATTAGACCTACACTGGCTACCTGTTGTTTATAGAATTCAATTTAAGATCCTACTTTTAACTTTTAAATGTCTTAATGATACAGCACCTTCTTATCTATCTGCACTTATTGAAATTTACACACCAAGTCGAACCCCTTCGTTCTTCTTCGGACAACTTTTTACTAGTTCACAAATCATCCAGGCTTTTAACTTACGGTGAACGCTCTTTTACCGTCCAAGCACCCAAACTGTGGAATATTTTACCTTTTGATTTAAGATGCTGTAATTCTTTATCTAATTTTAAATCTCTTCTTAAGGGGGTTGACAACCTTATCGTTCGAAGTGTATTTCAATCAAGAAACGTATTAAGTTTATATCCATTCTATTTGGCATTAAAAGAAACTCATCTAGTAAAAATTTTAGCTCAATTGCTTCAGTAGTTCGTCTGATATCCGTCCGTGAAGATAATCTATTTATAGAACAAAACGGGGTATTCCTCTATGTAGACGTACAAATTACGTTGTCAGTTGACATTTGTGATTACAACGTCATCGGCTAAATAAACTTTCTCTACGTTTGCCGGTCAGTTATTGTTAATATCGGCACGCGAAGTAAGAGTTTGTGTATCGGGGGAATCCAGAAGTCACGTGATGTCCCATAAATCATTACGTCACATGTAAACAGAGAAAATTTTATGATTGGTGGGTAGGGGTGTTTTGACATGTGCTAATCCATTGTTTTAGCACTCCAATTGTGTGGATATCGGTGCATATCGATGCCTAAAAGGTGCTTAAAGATTTCTACAGCATGAAAGACAATCTTTTAACAACATGGTCGTTAATTACGTAAGGTTTACATGTGTTTGCAAAATGTTGAAAAAAAATGCCATTTTTCCAAAAGCATATCTCGCTTACAATTTATCCGATTTTTACAAACTTTGGCTTCAGCTAAAGCTTACGATGTCCTCTATAACTTTACGTTGGCTTTTTTTTTATAAAATGAATAGTTTTTTAAAAATTCAATTTTTCGTAAATGCACTCGCAAAATTTTGATTTCTATCAATATCTTCAAAACAAAACAAAATTTTCCAAAAAGCCAACGTAATTTTGTTGTGCAAAATTTCAACCTTCTATATTAAATAGCCTAGTAGATATGCTAATTTTAAGGGAATAATTGACGTTTTTTTCGTTCATCTTTCATACCCTATTTCTTAAAGTTGAAATGTCATAAAGAAATAAATTTTATATTTTTGGATAGCTGAAAGTCCCCTCTTTCCATTGATATTTAAATATTTCAGATAGGTGGAAAAGAAGTGGTTGAAATCGTCTATTTTTTGTACATAGGTTTAGGGTTGTCAACCCCCTTAAGACGTTTTTGTTTAAGAAAGCTTTTAATTTATAGATAGTTTTAGTTTGACTTTATTTATTTATATTTTATACAATTTACATGTCCTTTTTATCATATACATCCTGATTGTTTAATCAATGTTATTGTACAGCGCATCTGAGCACGTTTTTGTGAAAGATGGCGCTTTATAAATGTCTTTATAATAATAATAATAATACGGACCCAGTGAAGAAAGTTTTAGTTATGCTTGGTGGATTTCATTTGTTCATGAATTATATCGGCGCAGTTGGAGACATAATGACTGGCCTCGGAATAGAGTCAATGTTCGAAGAAATTTACGCCCAAAATGTGATACCACACCTTCTCAATGGCAAGTCTATCTACAGAGCGTTTCGAGCGCACCAACTACTTGCGCAAGTAATAATTAATGAACTATTCGAACCTCTTATGGTAAATCAACAATTCGTCAAATATTTGAGTACGCTGGAAGAATTGTACGGAAAATTGGTCAGCGGAAACATCGGGGTACATGATCAGATATTGAAAGAAGTTATAACAGAAGTATCTTCATACGTCTCGACATGGAAACAGCAGGTCATTGAATCTTCTAGGACAGGAGCCATATGGGTTAAGTATACGAACTTATTACAGACCGCACGTGACTTAGAGCAGAAAGAACGGGTAACTGGCTGCTTCATCTGTCGTCAGTGAAGAAATGTCTACCCGTATTGGCTGCAGTCGGACACTTCAACTACGTGGAATCAGCGTCATTATACTACCAGACCATGTCCAGTTTGAGTAATTCTCATCCTGAAGTATTGCAGTCGTTCCTGGAGGGGGGATTTGTTTCTAGACGGACAGAAAAATTTTGGGCTGGCCTTAG
>CM060199.1:6799466-6879839 GCA_030562195.1 Nipponacmea schrenckii
ATTTCATAGGAAAAGATCTTACATCTTTTATCGTCACCTATCGGGTACTTGAAACGTAATACCATGTGTGGGTAAATTACTTTAGTATTAAGGGACAACAGGCTTACATCTTTTATCGTCACCTATCGGGCACTTGAAAAGTAAAACCATGTGTGGGTAAATTACTTTAGTATTAAGGGACAAGTTCTAACAGATATCCTCAATTAGGAACATCTGGATAGATAATATAAATATAGGTACTAAACTATGAGAGGGCATCTTTCGACTCATTCACTCTTTGGCAAGGGAAAAGGACGGTTGACTGGGAAGAGAAAGGTCTGAGGTAGATCTTTTGATACAGTAGAGTGCCATTAGTGTTTGATGAAAATAAAGTAGGATTTGTTATATGTTTTAATGTGCCTTCAATTCATTGTGTCTTGGGAATAGAAGAAGAATCCAATATCCAATACGTCATAGACCTACTAGCCTAGTAGCAAAGAAAACCTACAACAGCAAGCCCAAGCTTATATCTCCAACCTGTCTGCAATATATGCATAGCACATAAATAGCTTGTCTGCAAGTCTATGTCCAAATGGACGTCAAATTTGAATTCTACACACCTTAAAACATTGGGTTACATACCAAACACGGCTATGCAAGTCATAAACGTACAGAATTGGAAACAATAGGGCCCGTGACCTTTAACCCCCAGTTCTGACCTTATGCACGAGCCGATTTTGGTAAACTTTTGTATTGTAGCTATTGGTGGTATATTTGATTGATTCCAGCAGAGAAACAATTTCTATCAATTTGTCCCACCCCCAACCCTATCTTTACTAGCCTATATTGAAAATCAGCAAAATCGAAAAACATTTAGTATGAGTTACTGCCCTTGATCTTGAAAACGCGTTCAATTTTAGCTTGTAAACACTCTAGAGAGAACAATTCTTAATGGATTTTGATGAAACTTGGCTTGAGTATTTGTTATCACCCAAGGATGAAGCCTAGTGAAAATCAGTTAAATCGAAAAAAATTATTGTCGTAAAAAATTAAGTGTCAGTTATGGCCCTTTTGAAAACGTGTTCACTTTTTGGCTTATAAACACTCTACAAAGAACAGTTATTGACTGATTTTGACAAAACTTGCTTAAATTGTTTAATATAGCCCAAGGATGAACCCTTTTGAAAATAGAAAATATTGAAATATATTTAATACGAATTATTGCCCTTGTTCTTTAAAATGTGTTGGATTTTTGCCTTGTAAACCCTCTACAAGTCAAAATTCTTGAGTGATTTTGATGTAACTTGGCATGAGTATATGTAATCACCTAAGAATGAATCCTATTGAAATTTAATTAAATTGAAAAATATTTAGTATCAGTTGTTGCCCTTGTTTTTGAAAAACACGTCAAAATTTTTAGTTTGTAAACCCTCTAGAAGGCGCAATGAATTACAGAATTTGACAAAATTTGCTGAAATTGTTAAGTATCACTCAAGGATGAACCCTATTGAAAAGAAATATCACATAATATTTGATTGCCCTTGTTCTTTCAAATGATTTCGATTTTTTGGCTCATAAACACTCTGCAAGTCACATTTCTTGACTGATTTAAACGGAACTTGGCATGAGTATGTGGAATCACCTAAGGATGAACCCTATTGAAAATCAGATAAATCTTAAAATGTTTAATATCAATTATTGCTGTGTTTTTGAAAAGAAGTATATGTATATTTTATTTTTTATTCAAAATCAAAGCTGCAAGTGGGCGTATATTACCTTGCCTGGCAAGCTATCTTATAGTTGGGTCTTCGTTTTATAGTTGGGTCTTCGTTTTATAGTTGAGTTGCTCTTCGTTTTATAGTTGAGTTGCTCTTCGTTTTATAGTTGAGTTGGTCTTCGTTTTATAGTAGAGTGGGTCTTCGTTTTATACTTGGGTCTTCGTTTTATAGAGGTCTTCCATCTTCGGTCTTCGTTTTATAGACACCCGTTGGTTTGACGGTAACTTCGGAGACAATACATTTCAAGGTTTTCATCCTTGAGAATATATTCCTGGTCACAACAGATTATACTTACCCTCGTATGGCAGCCGATCGGTGACCTGTTTTTTCGGCTATTAATAAGTGATTGAATGGTGTTAAACTATACTCACGTGCATGGGCTCTTTCACTAGGGCACCAGTAGTTAGATACACCAATAATTAATGTCACCGTATATGCATATATGTATATGTGACGTCATCCTTTGAAGTTTGCGGACCATTATCCAACATGTACATGAACTGGCAAATGGCCAAGAGTCCATTATTAAGATCATTAAAATCTGTTGAAAATTGTAGCTTCTACAACAAATGTTGACAGACCGACGGACAGGGGCGACAACAATATACGTGCACAAATTTATGTAGGCGTATAAAAATATATCGGAAGGCAGAATCAGAAATTAACTCTTCAATCAACGTTCATAAAAAAGAAATAAGAAACATTCAAATTGTTGTTAAAATTAACATCGTTTTATCATTCTCACTTGTATTAACTCACTTGAAAATATTTTACAGAAGGCGGGAGAAGAAATTTAGCACTTAACAAACCAGCTACGCAAAGCAGTCAATTTTTGGATTTTGCTGCGGGAAGGGCTAGTGATGGTATTGATGGATTGAATGTAAGTACTGGCAGTTGTACTCACAGTGCAGGATTTAGTCTTCCTGTTGCAGAAACACATCCATGGTGGGAAGTTGATCTGCTACAAGAATATTACATTTCAGCTGTTGCCATTTCACATCCATTTCATGGTGAGATATTTTAAAACTAATATAAACTTTTTGACGTGTCCATTCTTTTGTCAATCGGAAAGTAAAGCAATTACGAATTGTGGGAAATAAAAAAGAGTGGGGCACTGAACAAATTTCTTCTAAAAATAAACACGCTTTAATTTATAGCAATAACCATAGAAAACTTGCTTTATGACCATGGAGATGATAGAAGTTCTCTTACATTTTTATGCAACCATTGTCAACCAAACTCAACCTAGACATTTTTATTGTCCTCTACAATTGGTGTACTGTTTTACTGCAATGTTAGAGGGATATCCCATTTATATCCCATTTATATATCATTTCAGAGAATTCTTTATAATTTTAATTTTTTAAAAACAGGTCCGCCACGATTGTGCCATGATTTTTCTATCGAGATATACAGAGATGGAGAAATGATTGATGATGCTGTACTTTGTTACTACCATGCTGGTTCGGCTAATAAAAGTAAAACTGAGCTGTATTTTTGTAAAACCACTATTAAAGGTCGTCATGTAAGAATTACCATTAATGGTAACACATGGGAAATGTTGATTCTTTGTGAGGTAAGAAAACAATGTTAATCATTTGTTCACCATTTTATATGGAAGTCGGAATCTGTTTATGGCTTTCCTTGTCGGTTATGCCCCTATAAAGCTAGGCTGCACCCTCACTCTATTTACAAGATGTAAAATTTATATGAAATAATTCATTTTTACCCGTCAACTTTTTAATTGTCGCATCCATGGTGCTTCCGTATTTGGAATTCCTGACAATTAAGTGAATCTGTTCACTATTAGTACCACTAGCTCCACTGAGACATTGTCTAGTCTGTTGGTTTAGCTCGGAGATTCCTTTGCTCAAGGCACAGTTCAAAGCTCTCAATAGTAGCAGATTTCAAATGCGATGAATTCTTATATCCAAAAAATTTGATCTTTGTCATATATTGTTACTCCTTCATTTAAACCACGCACATGCTGGACATCTATTTAATAGTGAACACTATTTACCTGATGGCTTTGAAATGATCCCAATTGATATAAAACCAAATCATTTGATCGTATATTGTTACACAGTCGCTTAAACCACGCACCTTTTAAAATAAAGCCAAATAATAGCCCATCCTTTCATAAAAGACCATATCTCCAAACTTTATTTATTATTCATAGATTTATTGTATGGTTGTGTTCATATATACAATACAAATTTCATACATTTACCTGGCGTAAAATACTTTAACTCTGTCTTTCATCTTAGGTTAAAGTAATTGGTTCTGAGTATCTAAATACTGCATCATTTACCAAGTTCTACAACGGCGATCCACAATTACCAGATATGACGTACACAGTACAAGGGTATGGTCAATGTGCTATGAAGTGTTATATGTTACCAATGTGTCACATCTTCAGTGTTAAATTGATGTCTAATTATTATCAATGTAATATTTTCATCAACAAAAATCCAAAGCTTGTTGGTAATTCTACTGGTAGCCCTGGAACTGATGTTTTTATGATTTAAGACTGTCCTAAATTACTAATTATTACTTTACATTTTCTGACAAAGATATAAATAATACATTGTTTTGGAAATCCTGGAATTGATTCGAATGAAACGAAATGATTAAATATTTGTAGATGTTGCCAAATGTCTTTTATTGCTACTGTTTTGTTCTGAGAACAATTAAAAGATTGTTGATATTTTGGTTTTGTGGTGTCGAATGTGAACTAGAAGAATATTAGTATAAAAAGCTCAAATGTAGAGGATCAATCGAAATATAATATCCTTTTGGCTACTAGGATGCAATTAAAATAGCTTTGCTTAATTTGTTTAAACTGTAAAATAATGAACGTCATTGCAGTATATATTAGTTATAAATATAGAAGGGGTTATTTAGTCTGACCAATTTTACTTTTTGACCGCTTGTATCCATCGATTCTATTTCATGAATCCGTTCTGCAGAAAATCCATCATCATTATACAGTAGATACATCAATTTCTGAAAATAATTCTGTACTTTAAAGGTTTCATTGTTCAAAAGAATCAAAAGTTTGAATAACGTAATATTTCTCACTTGGTTTGAAAATATAAAAAAATACGGTCTTTACAAATTGATGAATTTGTCTATTTGTAAAGGTATAATGACTAAAATGGTTAACAAAGCAGGCACTTCAATACTAATAATATTTCTTAATTTATCAGAAAAAGCATTGTGTTGTTTATAAGTAAGTTAATACTTTTAGACCATTGTTCACTTTATCCAAATGAGTCTATAAATTTTTACTGTATCAATAATTGAGGTGAACTGTGGACTGAGAGTCTGAAATGTGATTTTTAATTGCAACCCTAACAAGATGTAATGAAAATTTTTCTGTGACTTTTTTTTCACATATAAGATTGATTTTGTACACTTTTTTTTAGAGATTTTATTTCCCTCGTAAGTAGCCACAAATTCATACGCGACGAATTACAATTTAAATGTTAAGGTCAGAATTTTCCCATTTTGACCAAACAAAACGTAGATATATCGGAATTGCGGGTAACAATTGCGGCTTTCATACAATGTCAACAAGTCAAGAAACAAGCACTTTTCTCACAATCAAGACGGCAAAATAAAGTGTTTAATTCACACAGTGCTATCCGATCCAGGAAAAACAATTGAAGATTTCGGACTATAACTGGAATATTGATGTAAGTTGAGCACATAAGTGGAATTTCAGATCTACAGGAGGTGTCTTAACGATATAAAGTTGTTTTCCAAGGTAAATAAATATTATATTTGGTTTCGGGAATTCGTCAAACTTTTATCGATTTTCTTGTTGTTGAAATTTGAATATCGTCTATCAAACTGTATTGATAGTCTTGGAATGCCTGTGCGTGGATATAACATAAACATGAGCACCAAGTATCTCTTTTAAATGGGTAATAGTAAAAAATAATGGCCCCTGACCAAAATGGCCCCAAAATTAGGTCATAATGGCCCCAGAAAAATTGTCAAAATGGCCCTTTGAATTAGTCAAAATGGCTCTAAATAAAAAAAGCTTATATATTTGATTTATATATTAGCTCTATTAAAAAAATAATTAACAAATTATTTAAACCTACTAGTTCATTTCAAAGATACACTACCCAGTTGAAGATATTTCAAGAGTGATATGATCTAGTTAAAGAAAAGGCTTCAATTGCAGTTTCCACAAGTGAAAGCGATATATGACTGAAGTTGTGTTTGTGGAAAACGTTCGACATGTAGAGAAGATCCAGTCTTTGAGTGATACTAATGACTCGACTGGAACTGATGCGAAAACCACTGACTCAAGTGAAACACTTGTGAAACATTTCGATGACAATACCCTTCATTCATTGTATACTGCAGCATTGAGATTGAAGGTAGATTTGAATCAAGCTAAAGGCCATGAAGGCAACTGGCCCCCTTTGCCATGCGATTTTAATTTGGAAGCTTGCAAATTAATGATACCTGTTTCACTATACAATACTCTAGCTTGGATAATAGGTGCTTCATAGGACCCTAACTTGAATGATAATGTAAAGATGATGATGATGTTACCAACATTAACCTATTATCAATCCTTCAGGATCTTTGTGTGCTACAGTCGAAGGTCGCAAACATACACTGAAATCTTTGTCGCTTGGTTTAATATTTCGTCACATAACTGGTTCAAAAAAAGTTATCGATCTTCCGAATGGATTTGGACACAGTTCATCACATAAGACTATTGTAAGATATGACACATCTTAAGCTCAAATGTAATTGAATAAAGGGCCAGTGTTTATTCAGGAGTCTCTCTCTGAGTTTACCTCCAACTTCTGATGCCTTAGCCCCACATTTTCAGCTGTCAAACTACCAGACTGTTATACACAAACGCTCACTACATAAGTACATGTCACTTAAGTCGCCAAAGGATCATGGATGGAGCATCGATGGTGAAAAAATTTCAATTGTTTGGATGACGTCTAAAATGTGTACATCTTTGTATTAAAATAGTCTCTTTTAATTTTTCACTATTTAAAAATCTACTCTGTATATATGTTGCTTTTTATCTTATGTTTGTGTTTTATTTTTTACTTCAGTTGATGTATTTTTTATAAAGTTTGAGGATATTTCTTCCTTTATTCCCCTATCAGTTTCTTTATACATTATTAGTTTCTTTATACCTGATTAGTTTAATATTTCATTTATCAAAATATATCAGTGGATGTAAATAAAAAATTTTTGGGGGGGGGTATTTGAGTGTACTATTCTGAAAAAATTCACAACCAAGAATTTTGAAACAAAAAAAAAAGAGATCAGGTGAGCGATACATTCTGGAATCGAAAGACCTAACTCATAGATTTAAATAGTCCGTGTTGTTTTATAGTACATGTACTACTATCTTTACTTCCTGGAATCAAATAAACTGGAGATATTTAATTCAAAAGAGTTTTATATTTATTATATATAAATTGCATTCGAGATTAAATGATGTTTTTGAAGTAATAAAAAACGGTGTTGATTAATGTTTGATCAAAGATTTATAATGATATGTTCATTTTTTTTTTCATTCTATCTATTTGGACTTTCTCTAGATGGTCAACTATTCAGCACTAAACTTTTTGCTGTCGTTCATTTACGGAATGACAACACCAAATATCTTCAAGGAATGAATTTCAAGACGGTCTACAACAGTGCTTCTCAAACTCTTTTTTTTTAAAATATCCCCCCCTCGACAAGAAATGTGTCGTAACTTTCCCCGCCGGCGGTTTAATGACCGTTGACGATACGCTCCGCAGGCTCGAAGCCATTGGAGGTGGTTCTAGGAAGCGTCTTATCTAATTGCTCCATCCTTTCAACCCCCCCCCCCCCCACTTCCCCCCGGTCACTATGGACCCTGGTTGAGAAGCACTAGAGTGTCTCAACCATCGTCCAAGGTGGTATTGTTAAAATACGAGGATAAAACTGATGTGATATTTAAGTTAATGTGAGATGGAATATTAAATAATAATAATTATAATTATTTATTTATTTAAGTGTCACCGTCCATACAAATAATTACATTATAAAATGGACGCCAGCCGGATCCGACTTATAAGACACCTTAAAATTATATCGTAAAACAGTATTCAATAAGACAGGTAAACAACAATGTACAAGTAAAATAAACAGCATATAAATGAATAAAAAAAGCTCAGGATATCAAACTTTGGTACATAAATCTCTACTTATATGAGTATATGATTCACAGTTAAAAATAAAATGCTCTTCATTTTCAATTTCTCCAATGTCTAAATTCTTAAAGGGAGTGAACACGCTCTAAGTTTTGACAAAATATGTCTGAGAGCTCTTTTCTTAATAATTTTGAGATAAGGTTCTGTTTCGCATTCAGTATTGTATTATCGTTATGACCTGAGTTTGTTACTGTAACTATTAATATGTTTGTCGTCATTCCATAAATCCCTTGACCACGGCCCAATCTCCCTTTCCCATAAACAACCAATTCCCTGTTTTTTTTACGTATCAATAATCCCTATTATCATTTAAATAACCGAACACAGAATACCTATATCAATATACTTACTAACTACGTGTTCCGTTTTTCCCGGGATTTCATAATTGGTAAGTTCTTAGCCTTAGTAGGAAGCTATAGATTTAATCCTATTGTTTACCGGATTATTATTTGGCAGTAGGTTTAATACTAAAACAATAGTGATGGACAAAGTGAGGAAATCACGGATTTAATACTAGAACAATAGCGATCGGCAAAGTCAAAACCCGCCCCGGTGTTTTCTTTATATTACCAAAATCGTTCTCTTATTGAATCCAGGATACTTTAATTCGGATAAAATACAAGGAATTGTCTTACTTCTTCTTGAATCGTTTTAACTAGATTAATGATGTCTAGGGGTTCGGATAATCCGGGAAAGATCAACGACAGGCTTAGTTGTTAATTCTGAAACATATTGTTGTTTCTTTCTTTCAAATATGCAAAATATTTGACAAATTCGATAAATATTCCATTGTGGCAATAATTAGTATAGAAAGGATGACATTTACTCATTTATCAATGCTAGCACTCGAAACAGTGATGATATATTGTACTTATGCTCGGATCCGAAACCAAACTCATAATATTTCAATATTAATAACATAGAACAGCCTTTGTATGTGTATCATGGACTACTTCCAACACCACACGTTCCCGAAATTCCATTTAGAGGAAAAGTTCGATTGACCTAAAAAGAAGTATTATTTTATTTTTTGTTACCACGTTTGTGCATAAGATTTCATTTGCACATCAACTGTAAATTGTTTTGTAGAAGATTAAACTTTATTTTAACGTCGGTCCATTTTACCTGATGATGGCAACTTTCAAGATAAAAAATCAGTACAGCATAGTTGTAGTGAAATGAAAACAAACTAGATGTTGTATGATATAATACATAAAACTTCAAGCAAAAAATAAAAGATTGAAACTTATACGACCAGGACTTTTGATGGTTTCTTTTGTGAGCGATCATTTTCCCTGTAAATTTCTTTTTTTTTTTTTAAACAATATTTATTGATAAATTACAAATTATTCATGCATATATAAAGACTGGTTTCAGATGAAACTTATTTATCTGTTCCCATTTACCGGTAATATAATTACAGTTTATTGGTTCATTTTGTATTATGTATATATATTATAGTCGAGGCGGATTAGAATAAGCTCCAAGCTTGTTTCCGTATTGACTACTATTAATTCTGTATATAGAAATTGATATTGCTTAATGAAATAAATATTGTTTAAACAAAATACAATATTATATACAATGTCTTTAAAAAATGTGGAAGTGTTGTGCAGTCTTGTTTTGTTATAGAATAACATCTACAGATGACAGAATTTTGCCAATAAATGTTCTCTGGAGATATAAAGGTGCAATTAAGGGTGTTATGGTTGTAAATTGGCAACCAGTGGTAATCAAGTTTGGATGTTACAAGGGCCTGGATTAGAAGTTTAAGATTATCAGTTGAAAGATATTCTCTAATTTTTCCAAGTTTGTGAATTTGATGAAGATGTAACTGCTGAAATTTGTGGTTGAAAGGTCAAGAGTCGAGCACTACTCCAATGCTTTTTGCCTTTATGTTTAAACATTGTTTTTGTGACTTTTTCAACTGCTGTTTGGTCCCAATAAAAAGTACCTCTTTTCAATAAATGAAAAGTCATCCATGTATGTATCTCTTGAAGACATGCTTCAAGGTTACTGACAACTTCATTTTCAGACTCGTTTTCAAAGCCTAATTACATCTGAGTATCATCAGCAAAAAGATCAATGCACAAGCCATATTTGGAGGCAATACTTGTCAATGGTTTAGTAAAGATTATGAAAAGGATAGGTCCCAGAACGAAACCTTGTGGTACACCACAGAGGACGGAAATGTCTTTTGAAAATTCAGCAATTATGCAGACCTTTCGTTTTCTCTCGGTTAACTATGAAAGAATCCTCTTGCACGTCAGGTTGGAGATTTCGAGGCGTTCAGCATCTCGAAGTGAGCAATTTTCCCAAATTACGTCATATAAGTCAAAGAGGTAAAATAAATATTTTTTTTCTAAAGAATTTCTTGAAAGCCGATATTTCAGTGATCATAGGCAGTCGATGGATTTTCTTTTTCAGAAATAATGAAGTCGACGTATCGGTTCCACTTGGCATTTGCACCGAAAATTATGCCTTAGTGTTTGTGTTTCTCAGAATCAAAGATTGGTCCACTATTAAAATAGAGGGAAAAGTTTGATGGATTGGTCTTTTTGCTAAAGGTTATGGTTTTAGTTTTTTCAGTGATTGATCTTCTGCAAGTCGTGATCTAAAGCTCTTTGGCATGATGGTGGGTCGTGGATTGTCATGTACATTGAGGTGTCATCGGCAGACAACTTAAGGTGCAAGTTTATATCTTCTGCTATGTCCTTTATTTAGATTACGAAAAGTAATGGACCTAATTTTGAACCTTGAGGTACTATGTTAGGTACGGTAATTAATCGCCTTTTTGAAGATGGGGGTTACGTCTGCCCGTTTCCAAATGCGTGGAAAACACCTATGCCGGCATCAAGAATTTCTGAGTGATGGATGAGGTTTGGGGAAGAAACGAGAGCTATGTCCAGGAGTGAGGATCACTTCTCAGTTATCCTGTTTGGTCCATCAATGCACTGTGTGAGGTCAAAATCTTGGATGATTTCATGTAGATGCCCGGTTTTCGTGGAAAGAAAGTTTACTTTTAGGTCACCAAGGATGATAATTGGTTTTCTTGGCCCGCTCCTCTTTCTGATCTATATAAACGATATAATCGACAACATCAAATCACACATTAAACTTTTTGCAGACGATACCTCTCTGTATTTTCGAACTAATGACCCAGATAACTGCGCTGCTGTCCTGAAACGTGATCTTGAAACTATCAACACCTGGACCAAATCTTGGCTGGTCTCCTACAACCCGCAGAAGACCGAAACACTTGCACTTACTACCCAAAAAAATCTCCTCCTGCCCACTTTAACTTTGGACGACGTACCTATTAAGGAATTCTCTTTTCACAAACATCTTGGGTTAACTTTCCAACGTAACTGTAAATGGGATATGCACATAAGGGAAATTTAATCTAAAATTGGTAGGCTTGTGAACTGTCTCCGCTCTCTGAAGTACCGCTTGAATCGTAAGTCTCTGCAAACTATCTATACATCATTTATACTCCCTCATTTTGCCTACTGCGACGTTATTTGGGATGGGTACACCGACGAATTAGCTAACAGTCTTGAGCAATTGCAACTTGATGCACTTCGGACTATATGTGGTGCTGTTAGGGGTACTAGCCACAGGTTATTATATGAGGAAACCGGTTCCATACCGTTACAGGAGAGACGAAGACGGAACAAACTTGATGTATAAGATAATTCATAACCTTACTCCTTCCTTTCTCTCTGACCTCGTCGATGTTGCTGTCCCCTCTTCCTATAATCTCCGCAACCAGCCAAACCTCACTGAATATCATTGCCGAACTAATCTCTTTGCCAAATTATTTATACCTTCTACCATTAAACTTTGGAACAACAGCCCTACACAGTTAACCTCGTCTGAATCTCTATCAAACTTTAAAACTCAACTCTCTGCTCATGATCTGTCTTCACCCTCTTACTATAACTTCGGCTCTAGAACTAATCAAATTTTACATTGCCGTCTGCGTCCCTCTTGTAGTGATTTAAATGGTCATAAGTTCTTACGTCACGTTTCAGATAGTCCCGAATGCAGATGTTGTCATCAATTCGAAGATACCGAACATTATATACTCCATTGCTCCTTATATTCAGATGCTCGTAATTATTCTATTTATTTACTTCCAAATCATTTCATAAAAATGGCTTTCCTAACCATTCTCAAACTATCTCTATCTTTCAACAGTTACATTCTTTCTTTAACCTCACTAAACGATTCTCTACCAAATAACTGTCTTATTATTACTATATTTATTATTTATTATTATTTATTAACTAATATTATCTATTATTATTATTTGAATTATCATAATTATTTTAATTATTGTCACTAATATTACTTTAATTAATAATTATCATTTAATACATATTGTCACCCTATCTGATAATCTCTAACAACGACCCGTGTGAGTATATATATTTTTGTACATATGTTGTTAATAGTGTATATTACATATTATTTAATTTTGTAAATCTGTTGGGAGAGGAGTGATATAGGCTCTGCCTGTTCTCCGATCCTTTTCTTCTTGAAAAAAATATTGTTTACAAAAAAAAAAAAAAATGGTTTGCAATCAGCTGTGGCCTGTGAATACTCTCTCGAACAGGATCCAAGTATCCAACTAGAGTGTTTGGTGCCCTATAGAAAGAACCAATAAGAAAGTTTGTTTATTGACGATAATTTCAATCCATACATCTTCCAAACTAGCGATAGAAAGGTCATTGTGTTGTTTCTGAAAGATGGTGTTTTTGATGAAAATAGTAACAACACCGCCAACTTTGCCTGGATCACGACTATATAGGACCACCTTACCGAACCGAACAAAAGTTTTATGGAAGGAAAGTGAAATTTGTGTGGATGAGGTGAAGTTTTATGGAACGAAAGTGAAGTTTGTAAGGATGAGATGAAGTTTAATGGAGGTTTCACTTGTCAACTCCACTCCATTGCTTTTAGCCGAATTACGATCAGACGTTTTCAATGATGTTGAAACTGTAGCAAGAAATATCGCGTCATTGTGTGAAGTCGTTCAAGAATTTAAAGAGTCCCGAAACCAAAAAGTAAAATCTCTGATAAACGAGCAACTGAAGACACCCCTGGTGATGGTCACGCCCATCTAATTTTTGTTCTCAACACAATTTAACACATTCAGAATATATATCAAGGATGCAAATTTGAAGCTTAAAATTAAATTTTCATTTAAAATCTTTTGTTATTCATCGTTGAAAAGAGCAGCAGAAAAGGCACATTAAGTATCTGATAATAAAAATAATCCTCTAAATGAATAAGGTCACCGCCCATGACCAATTCAAAGACGTGACTGCAATTTTATTACAGATCAAGTTTTTTTTTGTGATACATGTACATCATTTACACTGGAAGTTCAACAGGAAGTGAAAGTCAATTTCCTGTTTGAATAAGAAGTGTGCGAAAAATTTTCGAAATTTGAAATTTTTTTTAACTACTATCATATCATATTATATGTAGATTCCTAAATTGATAATTCGAAGAAAATCGACCCAAAAATGTAGCGTCTAGAGCTAACTTTCAACTTTTTGCACTGTTCCAATTTATATTCATTAACAACTGAGCCCTGTCGAAAAACAAACTGGGACTTTGCAACATTCCGAAAACAATGCAGTGGGTCTTCGATCACATAATCTTTACTACCAGGAGATTTCTGATCGACTCATAAGTAAATTATTTCTACAAAATTGTTTATTAAAATCAAATGTAATTATAAATAAGATGTGGCAACCAAATTCAAATTTTCTACGCATAAGTTAAAATGTATGTAAAAAACACCAAAATGTTGCATCATAATATATATATAATAATATAATCTGATAATTCCTCCGATGCATTAGAATTTCCCGGCAAATCGGATTTGTTTCTTTTGGGCAATGTGGATTCAACCTCCCAAACCTTTATAAACTAGCTTTAATGGAAATTAGGCTCTGGTATTGAATGATCAAAATTTTTTATGGATTGTATAGCATATTATTTTTTATATTAATTTAAAGATGTAAATGTAAACATTATAATTCTGTTTGAATTTTTATCTAAGTTAATTAGAAGTCGCACAATTATGAATTTATGAATTATAAATAGCCAATAAATATTGAATATATCTGAATTATATCAGTATATAATCTATGCTTTGTCGTCAATATTTACATCGATAACAGGGGATTAACGAGAATGTGGGTATTTTTTTTAATGGATATGGATTTTTTTTCTACTTTTTTGACACGAACATGGATTTAAAACCTGGTTAATAGTCTGACTATCATATCGTTTCATTACTTGATATTCAGTCTCTAGATGGCAAGTGGTGATATTTGGCTGTGTATTACTTTGTAGTCATCTATATCGAGCGGTAAATGAAGAACAGTGATGATTGCTGTACGTCTTTCTGTGTTTATTATAATGAATGTCTTCATAATTTGTGGTAAGTGAAAACTTTCCGTGGTAAATATCGATGTAGGCGCAAAGAAAATGTATTTTATTTCTGGGAAGAAGTCGAAGCCGGTTTGAGGAAATAAAGTGTGTGGTAGGAAACCGACGATTTTATTAGGTGGAGTATGTGATGTGCAGGTGAAGTTAATGGAAAAAAGATGAAGTTTGAAGTTTGTGAGGATGAGGTGAAGTTTTATGGCTAGAAAGTGAAGTTTGTAAGGATGAGGTGAAGTTTTATGGAAAGAAAGTGAAGTTTGTAAGGATGAGGGGAAGTTTTATGGAAAGAAAGTGAAGTTTGTAAGGATGAGGTGAAGTTTAATGGAAAGAAAGTGAAGTTTGTAAGGATGAGGTGAAGTTTTATGGAAAGAAAGTGAAGTTTGTAAGGATGAGGGGAAGTTTTATGGAAAGAAAGTGAAGTTTGTAAGGATGAGGGGAAGTTTTATGGAAAGAAAGTGAAGTTTGTAAGGATGAGGTGAAGTTAAATGGAGAGCAAGTGAAGATAGTGTAAATAAGGTGAAGTTTTATGGAAAGAAAGTGAAGTTTGTAAGGATGAGGTGAAGTTAAATGGAGAGCAAGTGAAGTTTGAAGGGATGAGATGAAGTTAAATGGAGAGCAAGTGAAGTTTGTGTAGAAGAGGTAAAGTTTAATGGAAAGAAGGTGCATTAAGGTGCATTAGGACCATAAAAATAATTTGAAGTTTAATGGAACGAAAAAGAAAAAATATAGTTTGTAATAAGTAAATATTTGTTTATGGTAAATAAATGTTGTTTGAAGTAAGCAAGGGAAGTTTGGGTAAATGAAGCTTGAAGTAAGTGCATGCAGTTTTGAAATAAGAAAATGTAGTTTACGGAAGTAAGCGAAGTTGGTTGTTAGTCAATGCAGTTTGTTGTGAATAAGAGAAGTTTGTGGTTAAAGAAAAAGCGAAACGGTACGTAAATTTGTAGAAAAAATGCGGCAAAACTTATATCGTATCTAGGCCATATTCAAAATGGTCGTTATATGTCATGTACGAGAGAATAAGTATATTAAATGTATTAAAGCGTAACAACAATTCATTTACATTTCCTTAATTAATGTTCACAAAAAGTTGAAACTATATATAACTATCTAGAAAATAACTAATTGAAAATCTATTAGAAGGCTGAAGAGGTAATTTAGCACTTCAATCAACGTTCATGATAAATAAGATAGCTTTCCAGGCAAGGTAACATACGCCCGCTGGCAGCATTGAATTTGAATAATAAATTGAGCAATAACAAAAAAAAAAAAAAAAGCATTGGTTAAAAAAAGTCATCAAATTCAAACTTGACCGCCGTCTTATCAATTCCTATGTTCACACCAAGTTTCATTAAAATCTATTGAAAATAGTAGCTTCTAATGCGTCTACAACAAATAAAGAGGCAGGGGCGCTTCTCCCTGTAAGACCATTTGAAGAAATACAGTCTTCTGCCTACCCCAACAGCTCTACAGGCCGAATCTAAACTCCACAGCAAAATGGCAATGATCTTATTTAAGCTTCTATCATGGCTACAAGCCAAAATTTATGGGTTTTTTGGCACGTCAAGTGTAGACAGACAGATAGGTGCAACTGTAATATACATCCAAACAAGCCGAACTTGATGGGTAATTACTAAGTCAAGGACGGACAGTGTGGGACGGACTGATGTACGGACACAGGGAAGGACGGACAGAGGGATCGACTGATGTATAGACAGAGGGACGGACGGACAGAGGGGGGAGGGAGGGAGGAAGTGATGGACGGACGGACCGACGGACCGACAGAGGGATGGACCTAATATACATTCATATTGTTTTTACTATGTCAAGGATAGATAGCCAAGGGCAGACCCACAGATGGACAGGGGCAATGGTAGTATACATCACATCCATATTGATTTTACTAAGTCAAGGGCAATAACTCAAAATCTGTTCATTCAATTATTTCCATTTTCGAACTTGACTGTGATCTGATCAATATATTCATGAATACCAAGTTTCATTAAGATTGGATAAAGATAGCCCGGCAAGTTAACATACGCCCACTGGCAGCATTGAATTTGAAAAATAAATAGCGCAATAACTCAAAAAACATTCACTGAATTAATAATGAAGTTAAGGGCAAAAACTCGAAAACTATTCATGGAAAATCGTCAAATTAGAACTTGACCACCATCTTATCTATTTCAATACTCATACCAAGTTTCATCAAATCTATTAAAAAATTGTAGCTTATCTTGCACCCATAAATATTTTTGACGCAATTTTACTAAGTTAAGGGCAATGACCCAAACACCATTCGTTAAAAAAAGTCAGAAGTACAAATTCCATCAAGTTCCATCAAAAGTCAGGGGCAATAACTTAAATAATTCATTGAAAAACTGTCAAATTCAAACTTGACTGAGGCCTAATCAATCCCAATGCTCACACCAAGTTTCATCAAAATCCTCTGAATATTTCAAGTTCGAAAATAGACATTATCGCATGAGCGGTTTTTGAGTTATTGCCCTTGACTTAGAAAAATCTTGTCAAAAGTTTAGTTTCGATGCAATAAATCCTCCAATTTTTATCCGATCTTAATGAAACTTGGTATACATGTAATAACCCAAAAACAGAAATTCAAACTTGACTAATGTCTTATCAATTCTGATGCTTACACCAAGTTCCATCAAAAGTCAAGGGCAATAACTTAAACAATTCATTGAAAAACTGTCAAATTCAAACTTGAATGAGGCCTAATCAATCCCAATGCTCACACCAAGTTTCATCAAAATCCTCTGAAAATTTCAAGTTCGAAAATAGACATTATCGCATGAACGGTTTTTGAGTTATTGCCCTTGACTAACAAAAATCTTGTCAAAATTTTAGTTTCGATGCAATAAATCATCCAATTTTTATCTGATCTTAATGAAACTTGGTATAGGTATACATGTATATATTAAGGATATCTCGGTCAAGTTTGAAAATGAAAATTTTGACCGAGATATCATCAATATATACATGTATACCAAGTTTCATTAAGATCGGATAAAAACTGTAGTCTCTATTTAAGTCAAGGGCAATAACTCAAAAACCATTCATGCGAAAATTTCAATTTTCGAACTTGACCGAGATATCCTTAATACATTATACATGTATACCAAGTTTCATTAAGATCAGATAAAAACTGTAGCCTCTATTGTGGATACAACCCAAATTTGTCGCGTTTTTACTAAGTCAAGGGCAATGACTAAAAAACCGTTCGTGCGATAATATCCATTTCCGAACTTGAACGAGATATCATCAATAAATACATGTATACCAAGTTTCATTAAGATCGGATAAAAACTGTAGCCTCTATTGTGGATACAACCCAAATTTGTCGCGGTTTTACTAAGTCAAGGGCAATAACCCAAAAACCGTTCATGCGATAATTTCCATTTTTGAACTTGACTGAGATATCATCAATATATACATGTATACCAATTTAAATTAAAATCGGATAAAAACTGTATTGCGGATACAACAAATGTGAACGGACGGAAGAACGGACGGACAGGGGCGACGACAATATACGTCCACATTTCCATGTGGGCGTATAAAAAACCATAAAACTTGTTGTTAAAATTAACATCGTTGAATCTTTCCTGACTTGTATAAACTCACTTGAAAATCTTTTACAGAAGGCGGAATGAGAAATTTAGCACTTTACAAACCAGCTACGCAAAGCAGTCTGTATAGAGATTTTGTTGCGGGAATAGCTACTGATGGTATTGATGGAAAATGGGGATACGGTGGATATTGTAGTCACACTGCAGGTTATAGTGCTCCTGTCCCAGAAACACACCCATGGTGGGGAGTTGATTTGCTACAAGAATATTACATTTCAGCTGTCGCCATTTCTCATCCTACGCTCGGTAATATATTTCTACTTTTCTTTTATATCGACAAGCAGTCTGATGATGCTAAAGAAACCCAAAAGTAAAGCAACATTACAGCAGCTTCGCGTTTCTACAAGTTGTCACTAACAAACTACACTGTTTGTGGACATAAATATGTTTGTCTCTTGCGATTTCATCATTCACCATTTCACTTCCATCATACAATAACATGTTTGTGTACTAATATCAATTTTTTGACGTATCAACATTTAGTATCTACAGAAGTCAAGAAACTTTTCTTCTAAATCACGCTGATTAAGACCGTCATCAGAATAACAATAGAAAACTAGCTTGATGACCATACAAATGTCACTCTTGGTTGGTCACCTCGGCATTGTTTCTGATATCATAGTACCATTAATTAAGTAGATTCAAACAGGATTTTGAATAACTTTGTATTGTCAGACAAACCATATAGAACTACCTTCCTTAAGTGGCATTTAGTAATTGATAGATACAGTAACTGCACATAATTTTTACAGTAAACAATTACTTTATTAAATAACACAGATATAACGGGTTAATTTAATGACTTAAACATAGGTTAATTAAATGACGTTCTAATCAGAGTAGACATTGAACTATATGGATGGTTTCATATGAAATAATGTGTTTTTATACGCCCACATTATAATGTGGTCGTATATTGTCGTCACCCCTGTCCGTCCGTCCGTCCGTCAAAATTGGCTTGTGAACGCGATAGAGACTACAGTTTTCATCGGATTGAAATGAAACTTTCTGTGATCATTTATATTGATGAGATCTTGGACAAGTTCGAAATTGGCCATTTTTCGATGAACGGTTTTTGAGTTATTGCACTTGACTTAGCCAAAACGCATCAAAATTGGCTTGTGAACTCGATAGAGATCACAATTTCCATTTGATTTGAATGAAATTTGGTGTTATCATTTATATTGATGAAATCTTGGACAAGTTTGATCGTGAAAGTTTTTGGAGTCATTGGCCTCGACTTAGTCAAATTGTGTCGAAATAGACTTGTGAACACGATAGAGACAACAGTTTTCATCTGATTGGAATGAAATTTGGTGTGATCATTGAAGTTGATGTCATCTTGGTCAAGTTCGAAATTGACATTTCGATATACTGTTTTTGAGTTATTGCACTTGACTTAGTCAAAACGCGGCTTGTGATTGCGATAGACAATACAGTTTTCATCTGATTTTAATGAAATGTGGTGTGAACATTTATATTGACGCGAACTTGGATTAGACCTTCATAATCTTAGAGTTTTTGCCTGTGTTAAAACAGAAAATATATTTTAAAGTGGGCGTATCTTGCTAGGCAACCACTTGTTTTTATAATAAGTTATTTCATTTATTAACCCTTTATATCCAACTTGTTAATTGAACACCAGAAGTTTATATTCTTCAAGATCTGTTTTTTTGTATCATTACTTGATAAAGACGAGAGTATCATCGTTGAAACGTCGCAAATTATTTAATAAAGTAATTGTTTTCCATAAAATTATGTCCAATTACCATATAGAACTAAGGTATTACAAAAATGATTCAAGTAACTTCGTGAGTAAATAACACATGACAACTATCCGAACCTCAGTCTCAGTTGATGCATTTAGCTAAGATAATTAATAATAGTGTTCACAGTTCACGAAATTGGACCCTTAAATCAATGTGTTACCAGAATTATATATAAGACTGCTCGACATATAAAGACAAATATAGTGAAACATCTTCTTTTTGGAATATTGCGAAAAGATTACACGAAATTGTCTTACAATGCATCCATAATCTCTTATATCATTATGTAACCATTGTCAGCCAAATTTCAACCTAGATAAAGTTATTAATATTGTTCTTTACAATTGGCGAGATCGATCGGATGATACAATGTTAGACGTATATCCCTTCGATTTCAAATAATTCATAGGATTTCAATTTTTTATCAACAGATCCGCCACGAGTGTGCCATGATTTTTCTATCGAGATCTACAGAGATGGAGAAACGATTGAGGATGCTGTACTTTGTTACTACCATGCTGGTTCGGCTAATAAAAGTAAAACTGAGCTGTATTTTTGTAAAACAACAATTAAAGGTCGTCATGTAAGAATTACCATTAATGGTAACACATGGAAAATGTTGATTCTTTGTGAGGTGAGAAAACAATATTAATAACTTTTGCGCGATTTAAAATGGAAATCGGGGGCTGTCGCCTGTCGTTGATGCACATATAAAGCTAGCTTCTACCCTCAATGATTTTATATGAAATATTTCATTTATACCCATCAACACTTTCATTGTCGCTTCCATGTTGCTTCCGCAATTGGAAGTCAGGACAATTAAGTGAATCAGTTCACAATCTGTAGCACTAGTTCCAAGTGATGATTTCTGCTTTTAAGGCACAAATACAAGTTAAAAGCACTCAATAGTATCAGATTTCAGTCCAATTAAAATATAGACCTAAATTTGTTCGTATCCTATTAGTTTCGTTGGAATGTTTTTATTAGCTATTGGCTAATCTGAGTTAGGTCAAACGTCGTTCAAACAGTTCATATTGAAGGGCAGTGTTAGACCTAACTGTAGTGGTTACGTACAAAGTCAATAGCTTATAAAAACATACGTAACGAAACTAATAAAATACGAACGAAAGTTAGGTCCATATTTTAATAAGACTGTAGCAGATTTCAAATGCGATGAAGTTTTGTGAGCTACTAGAATTACCAGACACCTATTTATTAGTTGACACCTATTACCCGATTGCTTTGAAATGATCTCAATTTGCATAAAGCCAAATCATTTGATCGTCGTCATACATTACTACACCGTCGTTTAAACCACGCACCTGTATAAAAATAAAAACCTGCCCCTTCATAAGAGATCAAACACCCAAACTCATATATTATTCACAGATTTCTTGTATGGTTGTGTTCATATGCACAATACAAACTTCATACATTTACCTGGCGTAAAATACGTTAATTCTGTCATTCATCTTTAGGTTAAAGTAATTGGTTCTGAGTATCTAAATACTGAATCATTTACCAAGTTCGACGACGGCGATCCACAATTACCAGATATGACTTACACAGTACAAGGGTATGGTCAATGTGCTATGAAGTGTTATGTGTTACCAACGTGTCATATCTTCAGTGTTAAATTGATGTCTACTTATTATCAATGTTATATTTTCATCAACAAAAATCCAAAGCTTGTTGGCAATTCTACTGGTAGCCCTGGAACTGATGTTTTTATCTTATAAGACTGTTCCACATTTCTTATTATTACTTTACATTTTCTGACAAACATATAAATAATACATTGGTTTGGAAATCCCTGAAATGTATTCGAATAAAACTAAATAATTTATAGTGACAAACAATGTCTTTTATTGCTGCTGTGTTTTTTTGGATTAATACCTTTCAGATTTAAAAGAGGTTTGATATTTTGGTTCTGTAGATATTTCGATATGTTGCAGGGTTAGATTGTGTGATGTTGAGTATATACACAGAATAAAAAAAATTTTCGGGAGGGCAGGGGGGGGGGGGGGGGTTGCACTGTTAAAATCCTATTTGGTCAAATTTATGATCATTTTTACCACAATTTAGACAAACAGGTCCCATACCTTATCTGAAAGCTTACTTTTAAACTTTTACACGAGAAAAGTTATATTTTGGATGAAAAAAGCTCTTATGCAAAAGTTGACGAGTGTTGGAATCCTTTAAAATACAATTTAATATCTAGATTATTAGTCTGTGCCATGGAATTGTCTTTGAGAAAGTCTATGCTTCTGTAACCTTCATCGATCGTTAGCCGGGTCCTGGTTGTTGAGAATTTCAAAGAATTGCCGAATCTTTTCTATAGAGTAAGTCTTAACCTTGAAAATGTTATCATAAAAACGTCCGATAGTAAAATCAATTTTGGCGCAATTTTGCTTATTCAAGGGGCAATAATTCCAAGACCGATCATATGGTTATTACCAAACTCGAATTTTACCCAGATCTCATCTATATATGTACATGTATACAAGGTTTCGTCAAAATCAAAATAACACTGCAGCCCTAATAAAAATGGACGAACGGAAAGATGAATTGACAGAGTTGGCGGCAAAACACGTCTTTAAATATATTACAGATAAATATTTCTCTTGCATTTGTTTATATATAATTCCCTTAACTAACATAGAAGACAAGTCGTTATTCATCAGAAAACAATTTTTTTTTTGAAGTTATTTTGTTTTTAAAAAAAAAAAACAGAAAATAAATTTATATATTTATTGATTTTTTTCAATAAACATTCAATATTCAAGTATATACAAAACATATAATAAACACCAATCCAAAAATATACTGTACTAAATACAAACAATATATATAAAAGATGTAAAGATGGGTAAAACAGTTTCTATTTTGTACACAAAATGAACGGCCACCATAAACGAAATCGAAAAAATGAATGTATGGAAGGCGGAATGGCTTTACATTCAATGTTCTTCATTGCTATTTCTTATTTCTTGATTCTAAATTCTTATCTCTTAATTTTTATGTTGAATTCAACATTTGTCGTCGAAAATTGACATTTGTATACAAAAAATCATAATTTGTATTGAAAAACGGTAATTCTTCGATAAACATTCATCTTTCATCTTTCCTATTACCTCACATCATCCTCACATACTTCACTTTCTTTCATCTTTCCTATTACCTCACATCATCCTACAAACTTCACTTTCTTTCATCTTTCCTATTACCTCACATCATCCTCAAACTTCACTTTCTTTCATCTTTCCTATTACCTCACATCATCCTCACAAACTTCACTTTCTTTCATCTTTCCTATTACCTCACATCATCCTCACAAACTTCACTTTCTTTTATCTTTCCTCTTACCTCACATCATCCTCACATACTTCACTTTCTTTCATCTTTCCTATTACCTCACATCATCCTCAAACTTCATTTCTTTTATTTTCCTTTACCTCACATCATCCTCACAACTTCTTTCTTTCATCTTTCCTATTACCTCACATCATCCTCAAACTTCACTTTCTTTATCTTTCCTTTACCTCACATCATCCTCACATACTTCACTTTCTTTATCTTTCCTATTACCTCACATCATCCTCACATACTTCACTTTCTTTTATCTTTCCTATTACCTCACATCATCCTCACATACTTCACTTTTTTTTATTTTTCCTATTACCTCACATCATCCTCACATACTTCACTTTCTTTCATCTTTCCTATTACCTCACATCATCCTCACAAACTTACCACAATCACTTAATAAACTGAACTCACTTATCATTAATTTTATTTATGTGCCACAAACCTAAACTACTAACCACAAATACTGTGTTAACTTTCTATATAATATATTAACTTATACAAACTACGTTGACTAACCATAAACTTCATTGACATACCACACACTACATCGACTAACCATAAACTTCACTGACTTACCTCAAATTACATTGACTAGCCATAAACTTCATTAACTAAGCATAAACTTCATTAACTAACCAAAAACTACATTAACTAACCAAAAACTACATTGACTTACCACAAACTACATTGACTTACCAACAACTTTATTGACTTACCGCAAAATTCATTGACTTACCACAAACTTCACTGACTGACAACAAAATACATTGACTTACCACAAACTACATTGACTTACCACAAACTACATTGACTTACCACAAACTAAATTGACTAACCACAAACTAAATTGACTTACCACAACCACTACTTATAAGCTGAGTTCATCTTTCGATGAAACAATTTTGTGTTGCCGTCGGCTAATAATACAAATATATTTTTTGCATTTTAAGATGTTCGATCGTGTAAATAATGTTCAGAATTTAATAATAAATAGATATAGAATATAGAATTAATGAAAATTTCCATGTCTTTTGTATTAGTTATAATCTCTTATACGGTAGCGTCTCGGGGACAAAATATATTATTAATTTTAATAACTATGTCGTAATTAATCCGATTAGTTATTTAATTTCTATGGTAGCAGCCCATATGCGATAAAATTATTTTTTTCAATTTGAATTACAAACCTTGATTTTTATTTAAAAACTTGATTTTTCACCTTGGTAGAGAAAAATTTTAACCCAGGTGATATTTTAATATTTTATTTAAAAACTTTATTTATCACATCGGTGAAAAATTATTTTTGGAAGAAACAGATCGACATTCTAATACTGACTATATAATACTAACAGAAATTTACCTTTTTTCACTAACAAACTCGAATATGATTTCCAGGCCTCATCACCAAGTGGGGAGGTTCTCCTTAAAACAAACTTGAGGCAGAATGGTGAAACTGTTAGCCTTGGTATTACAGATGAGATAAATGAAATTGTAGATAGATGTATTAATAAATTCAATCTGAAAAATATTTTTGATCCGGTTGAAATTCCCCCACAATACAGAACTCAAATAGTAACCGGCAGACCACTAGATGTGGAAAATGATAATATTGCCGTCAAACGAGGGAGACAAACTTCATCAAGGTGGGCAGGTTTTGCCGAGATAACTCTTCAAGCCCAGTTTTATAGGAAGTATTGAAGTAATCTTTAAACTGCTTTCGAAGACTTGTTTTCTTTTCCGATTGTTTCAGTGTAGTGAGTTACTTTGCTTGCTGTAAAATGGAAAGAGGTATGCTAAAAATTAAATTGCACAAAAAACAAAATTCATATTTTCAGATGGCAGAAGATTTAGGTGCTGCAAGAAAAGAGTTTTTTTTCAATAATTTTACAACGCATACAAGATGAATATTTTGACCCTTTAAGGGAACGGAGTAACGACTATGATTTCATAGGCAAGATATTCGGTAAGGTTGTGTTCGAAACACACCTACATTTCTTGAACTTTTATGACAAAAACTACACAGGAACCTCCAATGCAATGGAGTTACATTAGCTGAGATCCTGAGGGTCGCTTCATTGACAAAAACAAATTTAGGCACAGAACAATGTTGAGCAATGGCGGCGCTAAATCACATGCACGTCTACAAAATGTGAAACCATGTGGCGATGTTGAAAATAATAAAGAAGAGTGTGTCGATCATGTAGAAAAGCGTTTGGAAACTGCATTGAGAATTTGTGTAAAAGTAATAAAAGTTCAGGTGTCGTCCTTTGGGGTCAGGGGAAAGTTGAAAAAATAAAAAGAATTTAGAAAATAATGAAACTAACTCACTATTATAGACTAGCTGTTTTAATGCGAGCGTCCTCAAATGATCCAAGGCATCAATATCATCCTAAGGAGGTAGATTCATGGTGTTCTTAACATCGAGCTATCTAACAAAGTGAGGATTCAGGACCATAAAAGTTTCATATAGGTACTGCAGTTAACCGAGATTCAGGTCATGTTGTTCTAACAATTTACAACAGACTGTCAGATCCTCATTTGTTGAACCAGATGCTGCGAAAGGCATTCCGTTGGGTGACACCATTGCCATTTTTTTTAGTTACTAGCGGATAGTAAATGCTGAAGCAGAGCTTAGGACAGCATGGCTCTTTTTTCAACAAAACAAGAGACAGGAGGCGACGCTTAGAAAGCTTGCATTTGACATCAGCTAAAGTGGAACGTCGACGGCAAATACAGAAGGCTATAAAACCAGCGCTGAGCAAAGAGTTCAACAACATGGCGCTGGAGCTTTTTAAAAATTAAAAACAATAATATATCGACTTATGATTAGACCTGGCCATCAAGAATAACATATTGTTGACAAAATAAAAAAAATCTACCTACTTTTAACTTATTTTTTGCAGAGTTATGTCCCTTAATATATAAATTAAGAATTTTAAATATTATGTGAAGTTGTCTCCCTTTATATTTTTTAGAATTGGCCCTTGTTTAATATTGTTAGGTGCCATATTTGTATGGATTTTTTTGATATTTTTTTTTGATTTACATTTGTATAAATATCCTAGAGTTATAAAGATAGAGCTGTTAAATTTTAACACATTCAAGTTAATATATTTCTGATCAAATCCTCAATAGGATTTTTTATATAAAAAAAAGTTTTAAAAATGTAAACATCTGTTGAGGCCAAAATGACTTAATAAATATATCATTGTGATAAATAACCTGTCTCGTGCCAACGTATATTGTGCAAGTCAATTTGATTTCGTTTTATTAAAGCTATTTTGAAATTCGTAAAGTGAACGGTGCAAAAGAAGGGAAGTAACTCGCTATAACCAAGCTAAGGTCGTTTTAGTTGAAGAAATTTGAAGTAATTGATAGCAAACAAACTCGGTAAAACTATTAAGGAATGGCTTGTTAACATTTTTTGTTGCATTTAAGGGTGCGTCAACCAGAATAGTTTGAGATTTATAAAACTTTTATCGAAAGTAAAAGAAAACCGCGTGGTAATCTCGATTATCCAGACCTATGGGCCTGTAGCATGAATGAATTGTCAAATTAGCTTGTATTAACCCTAAAAACAATGATTGGAATTGTGCGAATATTCCTCTGCATCACACTCTGTAACCCGGCTTACTGTGTTTATGTTTCTATGTATTCCGCATGTGTACAGTAACAACCCTTTGGTCTTCATGTTAAACCTTTGCATTTCATTTAAACCCTTTGCATCGTAGCTTATCCTTTTTTGCTAAAACATAATGGACTTCAAGAATATAGGGACCACAACATCTGAACTTCAAAGTCTGTTTTCTCATTTTGTCAAGAAAAACTTTCGAACTCTGCATGATAGAGCTGTTAAATTTTAACACATTCAGGTATATAAAATTCGCATCACATTCTTAATAGGAATTAAAAGGTTTATTCCCACTTCGCCCCTCCCCACCCAAGCTTTTCCCATGTCGCTCCTTCCCATTTCTCAGGCTTGTGCAGAATTCAAACCAGGAACAAGCACACTTTATTAATGGGGAACAGTCTTCATTTTCGTAGGTTGATAAGTGGTATAAGAGGGGGGGGGGGCGAAATGGAAAAGGAGCGAAATCGCAATTGGCGAACTGAAAAGGGGATGAAATGGGGCAAATCGGGAAAGGGGCGTACTGGAAAGGGGTGCAATGGGAATAGTGGGAAGGTGCGATATGGGAAGACACCGGACACGATAGAGAGTTGGATGGGTTTTGACAGAACTTGGTGTGAGTCTTTTTAATCACCAAAGGATGAACCCTATTAAAAATCAGACCAATCGAAAATTATTTTCTTTGAGTTAAACATAACCAAACCAGGCCAATCGAAAAATATTTAATATGAGATTTTGACCTTGATCTTAAAAACGTGTGTGCCTTTGTTATTGAATTCTTCGTGGACAGAATTGAGATATGGTTTCAGAATGGATTTTGATGGAATTTGGTGTGAGTGGTTGAAATCACTCAAGAATAAACCCTATTAAAAATTAAACCACATTTTCTATGAGTTATTGCCCTTGTTATTGAATTCTTTATGAACACGATAGAGAGCTGGATTCATAATGTATTTTGACGAAACTTGGCTGTAGTGTTTGATTTAACTGAAGGATAAACCTTCTGGAAAAAAAGACCAATCGAATATATCTAATATGAGTTATTGCCCTTGTTCTTGAAAACGTGCCTCTGAGGTATTACACTTTTGTCCATTTGACCCACTTTTTTTATGAACGATTTTTAGATGACATTTTCATGGTTTGGACTTACTAATTTTGTTTTTCTTTAATGACCATTTATTGATAATTTTTTTTTTCATATTTAGTGAAAGAAGTAAAGACATTAGCATTGGTATATATCATATTATAATAATAATGATATAACTTAATGATTTTTTTATGAATTAAAGGTGTATGTTAGAGTTAATTTAACATATTAACAATTGACTAAACAATAGTGAACTCAACTTTAACCCTGTGCCAGTGCCTCCTGGTGACTAGTAACCTGGTACCTTTCAATTACTCTAATCTCTATGGAACAGATTTCGCAATTTTTTTTAAATCCTCAACAACTACCACCCATCCGTCCATCAAACTAATGGCCAACGTCAGCCACAAAAGCATAGATTTTACTTGATAGCACTGTCTTCAAAGGACATTCCATAGCAGAGCCTAATAACTAGATATTAAAGTATATTTCAATTAAACCAACACTCATCAACTTTTGCATAAAAGCTCATTTAATCCAAAACATACCTTTGCTGGAATAATTAAGTCACAAGGTTTACGATTTCACCGAATTTGCACAAGGTCTTCTGATTTCAACCAAGTCTGTAGGATTGTTTTCTTAAAACTGAGAGAGCTCGGGTACTCTAAACGATTTTTACAAAAAAAAAAAAAAACAATTTAGCACAAATAGCAGCTTAAATTAAAATAGACATTATGATGAAGTACCTCCAGGCTTAAGGAGTGCTCCATGTATGACAAGCAGCTGCAAAACATGTCCCTTTATATCAGAAACTCTACGAATAAAAGATACCCGATCCAAGAGCACCTAACATGTGAAAACTCGAATGTAATATCAGGGGTCTACATCTCAGGGGTCCGGTCGGACAAGTGGGGGAAAATCACTAGCTCTGACCCAATTTTTACTTGCCCAGACCTTTTCATATTAAGTTTTGAGGAAAAAACAATTTTCATTAAAAACACATTTTTAAAGGTAATTTAGTTGCCTGTTAAACAGTTACACAACATAACCATACATGTTTATGAGCACAACACAATAACTTCAATCTTGAATATTCCAATTGGAATGTTCAAACAATTACTATTTTCAAACATATTTTGAATCTAGTCTAAACCACTTTGTGAAAAGACATCCTCTTTTTCAAATTCTGGACGCCTTCTCCTTTGGGAACCACATCACCATCCATTCACTGCCTCTTCAGCCTGAAATGTAATAATCTGGCCCCTCAAGTGAAATGCAAGTGAATTCGTCATTTCTGGTGTTAAGTTAGATCTCCAGTCTGATTTGATGCGTTTCATGGCTGAAAAGCCACGGTCAAGGACTGCAGTTGAAACTGGAATGACAAGGAATGATTTCAACTAGCATTAGAATATTATGTAATCTCTGGACCTGATTATCAATCTGGCATATTTTCTTCATCGAAGACTTGTCTTCCCATACCATTTACTATAACCTTTAGAGCCTACAATTCTGTCCTAAGAACATGAAAGTTGCATCCCATTCTCTGAAGCAATGGTCTAAAATGGTCTGACAAGCTCAAAATTTCATTTTCCCGACAAGGCCACAGGATCCTGGGGCCAGTTTATAGGAAAAAAAACTTTCATCTTTTTTTAGTAAAGGGCCTGTATCAATATCCTTACATCTTGAATTAACATGATCCATAATGGTTTCTATCAGACTTTGAAGTTTTTGTTCTGGCTTGCTGAATAATCAACTTCCTCTGTGGGATCATTCGGGGGTAAATGTGTAAGCTTTATATAGCCCATTTGGTAATTGTACTACGTCAATAAACTTTTGTAAATGTTCACCAGGCCTTTGGGTGTTACTTATAAACTCAATATTTAATGTTTCCAAGGCATCTAATGCATCAGAAACAGTTGCATCATTATCTTGCAATCTGAGACTTAATGTAGCAAGTGATGTAAGTCAAGCAGAGAGTGTATAAAATAAAGTGTTTTGTTGTTTCTCAGGGCTTTAAAAAGGAACCTAGCTCTGCCAACAATTTCTGGAGTACCTTTTCCACTTGCAGCAACACTTTCAAAATGAGCAATAACTACATTGTTATTTTAAACAAGAACTTCGCATGCTTGTTTCATATGAGGCATCCACCTAGTGCCTTTGAGATTACCAGTTCATGGTATTTTAATACCATAGCCTCAGCAATTGCTGGAAGTTCTCTGACAGCTTTTGATGAATAATGGTAATGTTTATGAATTTTTGTAAGATATCAATTAAGTTATTAAATTGGGCCGAATCTCTCTCTTTAATAGCACTTAAAACTCCCAGCTCTAATCTGTGATTTATACAGTGCATCACAATCGGGCTTTCAACATCATCAGCAAGAATAGATGTAACACTATGTCTTTTTCCAACATTTACGGCTGCTCCAGTAGCTACTAACTTTTGATTCCAATCTTGGTTGTTTGTACTGATCATAGCCCCTTCAACTGCTCCACCAACACCTTCAGCATGAGCATGTTCAATAGCTTCAAGTTTGACATACACATTTTTGGGCCTTCCATTGTGTAATATTCTGGCATATACAATCTCATGTTCAATTACACTCACATCTGTAGCTCCATCAAACAATACTGTTAAGCATCTAGATTGCTGCACAAGGTTACTGATTTCATCCGTAATTGAGCCTTTTATGTAATCAACAAATCTGAGGGCACATAAAGGTAAGTGTGGTAAGTTTATAATATTCATGAAATATCACATGCACTTACATGTGTCTTATATTTATATTCATGTTCAGTAACAAATTTCCAGTCACTCAATATCATTATACAAGGGTCAACATTAGCATGTTATATTATTTAATTCACAAATTTTCCTTCTACTTGTATTGTCACTTCGAGACCATTAAGTTCTTGTAAATGTAAGATGCTTGATAAGGCGATCCATAGGGCCAATATCTAGTTGATTTTGGACTCTGCTTATAGGCCTACTTGTAGACTCAAATGGTTTGGTTGCAGATTTATTTTACTCTTCTAAGTTGTACTTTTGTTCACATTTTAAATGCTTTGTACTTGGTTTTAATGGCTTTGATGATTCACTACATCCACCATGAAATTTTAAGGTTTCAATCCTGAAATTGTTTTGTTTTTCATTTTAAAAATCAAATTTGAATCAGGGTTTGTTTGGAAGCCATATTGGCTATTCCATTTACAAAACGTTGTTTGTTATACGTTGTACGTGGTGGGCTGTGTAAAGTTGTTGGAATAGCCAAATAAACTACCAATTTCACGGTCAATGTCACGGTCAATGTCACGGCCTCTAACAACCAGCCTTTTCCAATTTACGACTTCGTAGGAGACATAGCGGGTCTGGATGATGGAGGCTAGTCAGTGATGTAGATACATCGGAGCGATGGAAGGAAAAATACACTTTTATTTTTCAATAGAATTTGTCGAAATAAGCTTTAATGTTTTATCTTTAACAATGGAAATCAATCAACGTTGTAGTTACGCGAAATGATTAAGTTACCAGTCCGGTCGGACTAGTTTAGAAATCTAACACTAGCCCTGACCCAAATGCCACTCGTCTCGGACGACCGGACAAGTCTTAGTGTCGATCCCTGAATATACTTAATTTCATGCAAAAAATGTCCCAAACAATGTGTTAGAAACAAAGAACAAATTACGCACTTGTTTTAATGCTCAAAGATTAGATATTAATTTATATTAATTTACAAAAGACAAGCTTGTTTCTAACCATTTCAATCTTGACGACCATTCACCTGAAAATCTCACCCTAACCCCAATTGAACGCATAGAAATCGACTTGCCCGAAGATGAAACTACCAAAATTCCGTCCATCTAGAAGCCCATTAGATTGAGACATTAGCTACTGAAAGACCTATAGTACTTAATATTCACCATAGTGCGGACAGAGCACCCTTTGTCGTCCACTTCAATACAACTAGTAATAAAGCAAGGAAGATAGTTTATACGGTCTTCTAGTGAAATTTCCCCATGTCTATAAGCATATTCCAAAAATCAAAACTTAAATGACAACCTTGTTCATAGAAAACTAAAAACTATCTGTACGTAACAGGAACTATACTTCTCGTCCATTTATTAGAGTTATTATTTTTTTTTATAATTTCAGATCAGGACAGAATAGAAGAAAACCATCCAACAGATCCAGATCCCCATTTCTCAATAAAATATTTGTTCCACCCTAGGCCTGTACATCTCGGAGTATCTATCCCTCCCTTCCCCGAAATTTAATTAAAATTCAAGAAAATCTTTCATCAAATACCTATACTTCTTATCAACCTCTCAGACAAATTGGCCGCCGTTATAAATGTGGGCGTATTACGATGGTCATCGCTATTTTTAACATTCTAAGAACAAAGTTCACCATCTATTTCTCTTTAAGCTGTCTTCTTCAATACAGTCTGTTTCATTCTTTCAAATATCAAACCCAGCCCAGCCCACTGTTTATTCTGATTGGATCAAAATTCAAACAAACCAATTGAAAGTTCAGAATTTCAAACCAGCAAAATCTGAACTGACCTATCTGAGCACAAATCACTACCATATAATCCTTGTACACTACTGTGAGCTTTATCACCCACACTATTGTTTCAACATATTCAAATCTTAACCTAAGCAGTACAGGGAGTTTAAACCGACATTAAGGATATCAACAAGAATTAAGTTATATGCAGATGTGTTGGTAAGTATTATTAAGTAAAGGATCGTTTTCTTTTATAGTTACTCCTAAATCATTCTTTATGTAAAATATGAACCCGAAAAGCAAACCATTAATTTTTTAACGCCAAACGTAATTTAAGAGTTTATTATACACAAACAATATTATAGAAACATTTTCAGATGTAACTTTTGATCATTTGTTTACTGACACTTTTAAGTTTTTAAAACTACGAGATTTAGTATTATATGTTTAAATGACGTCACTGGTTTTTATTTTTAAGTAAACAATTCTTATATTTCTTTCCATGTCAACACAATTGGAGCAAAGCAGGAAGACTACAAAGAAGATCCAATGGATAATTCAAGCAAAAATGTAGAAAAGAATAAGAATGCACAGAATGATGAACAACAAAAATCAATTTGGAATTGTAAGTATTCCTTTATTTTAATTCTGTGGGGAATTTACTAATGGGACTAAAATGTCCTTTTCTGTTGACTTTTTAATAGAAATATAATCTAATTTTTTGAAGGGAAATTGAAGCTTTTCAATTGCCGACATACATCAGAATTTGGATAGTATATTTTTATATCCAGTGATTTTAATTTCCCATTCCAGATGAAAACGACGTCATCTACAACCAACTGTTTTTAGCCAAGATGTTTTGAACGTAAAATTTATAATTTTGACAAAACACTATTATAGAAAGTAAACATGATTCCAGAAAGTAAACAGAATTCTAGAAAGTAAACAGAGTTCCAGTACGTAGATAACTAGAGTCAGGTGAGAAGTGATATTCTTTAATTTTTAAATAATAACTCACTGTACATATTCCAATACCAATAAGTTGATTTGATACTGAATTTTTCAGTCATTCAATCATTGATAAATACACTAAAATCAGTACTGAAAAATACTTTGCCAAGGTCTATTGTACATGGTGTCTGCCTGTGTCAGTACTTCAGGGAGTTGTCTCGGTGTCAGTTTTAAACCTCAAATACCTAAAGCTCAATTTCTACATCCAGACAGACAGGATTGTATTTGTGGTTCTACTACTACTATCTGCTAAAATTTGAAGCATATCTCGGTTCTATTTCAGCCCGAATTCGTAAATTTCAAATAACGTTCATATAGAACTTATATGGGGAAAATAAGGCATATATGTCCACCTTTTCCTTCCAAGAGCTTTTAATCTTCTTAAGAAGAACGTTTGTAGCTTCCATGACTATTATTATAATTTATTTCCTACGCAACCTACACAATTTTTTTCTGTTATACATAATGATCAGATCGTGTATTTTAATAACTTGACGAAGTTAATTATCAAGTCATGTGGCTTGAGCACTGCATCTTGGCTGTTAGACATCTAAAATATAAGTTACCAAAACTAGTTTCAGAGTAGTTTCTTCCATTCCCATAGTTTTCTAAGTAACAAACATAGTTTTTGAAGTAGTTTTCTACCATTGCCAGATTGTTAGTTAATACCATAGTTTTCTAAGTAACAAACATAGTTTTTGAAGTAGTTTTCTACCATTGCCAGATTGTTAGTTAATACCATAGTTTTCTAAGTAACAAACATAGTTTTTGAAGTAGTTTTCTACCATTGCCAGATTGTTAGTTAATACCATAGTTTTCTAAGTAACAAACATAGTTTTTGAAGTAGTTTTCTACCATTGCCAGATTGTTAGTTAATACCATAGTTTTCTAAGTAACAAACATAGTTTTTGAAGTAGTTTTCTACCATTGCCAATTTAGATTAGCTGTAGTTAATATACCATAGTTTTGTAAGTTTTAACAAACATAGTTTTTGAAGTAGTTTTCTACCATTGCCAGATTGTTAGTTAATACCATAGTTTTCTAAGTAACAAACATAGTTTTTGAAGTAGTTTTCTACCATTGCCAGATTGTTAGTTAATACCATAGTTTTCTAAGTAACAAACATAGTTTTTGAAGTAGTTTTCTACCATTTCCAGATTATTAATACCATAGTTTTTGAAGTAAATACCATAGGTTAGCGTGTTAATATCATAGTTTTGTAAGTTAATACCATAGTTTTTGAAGTAAATACCATAGGTTAGCGTGTTAATATCATAGTTTTGTAAGTTAATACCATAGTTTTGAAAGTTAATAGTTAAATTTGGTTCTGGAAAATAAATTAAAATTAATAACTTTTGGCGTAATGTTTTTAAAATATACTGGTTTGGTAAATGTCTCATTGTTATGTAAAAACATTGAAGGGCGTTCTTTTTATGTTGTTAGCCGAATTATTATATCAAAATTTAGCCAAATGTGTCCCTGAACATATTTAAAAGTTGTAACTTAAAAAATCCAATAGTTAATTTAATTTTTTAAAAGTTTACGTAAACATCTTATAACTATATTTTTGTTAGGCGTAAGAAATCTACTAAGCAGATGTAAGCGAAATAAACGTGTAATTAAAAATTAGTACTTTCAATTTATCATTAACCCCTTTTAAAACAAATTAATTTTGATCAAGTAGATACAATTGAGTAGGATATTCAAGAAAAATATTAGGTTTTTTAACATATTACCGCTTTTTATAAAGCTTGTACTTACGACATATTTTGTGCATTCTGTCGTCCCTGTGATAAAATGGAATGAAAATAAAGAGGACAGTTTATATTTTACAATAGTAGAAATTGAGATACAACAGAGTTTTTCCTTCGATTTCATACATATAACAAAGGTTTTTATTTTGTCTTGAAGAATTTCAATTTTTGTCAGGTTTAAAAAGAGATTAAATGTTATTGAGCTGACTGTATCTAAGAATCATACCCTTAGAACTAAGTAGGTTTAGATGTATTTGACGTTTAGCTTTAGCAGAAAATATTGCACAATCCTAATTGAATCACAATAAAAAAAACTTTCATAATTTACATCATTGCTGATAACAAAAAGTTTTAAAAATAAATGTAACCAAAAATATAGGCTAGGCTACCTTAGATCATTGATCACGGAGGGAAGAAAGTAGATTCTGGTTGAGATCAAACCAGGCAGGTGTGTGGACTAGGTCTTAGTCTACGATATCTAGGACAGTTTATAAGGATCATAAAATAACAATAAAGAAGCCCAAAGAGGCATAGGTCAACAAGCTCTGGGTCTTGGTATCTAGAGATGGTCAATAAGACCTCATGGCCTTGATCTTTGAAGTAAGCAACATCAGCTATTGCTAGTAAGCAACTAGTTCTGCTACCAAGGACTTGGTCTTAAAAGCTGTACATCACACTAAAAGTTCTGCCTTTAACGCAGTCCCGAAAGCTGAGCTACTTCAAATCCTAGTTGACTCCATCTAACCCTCTGTATTCGTGTTCGAAATGAAAATTATAATCACCAAGTTGTTATTAGAACTCCTTTTCTAAATTTCCAGAATGAAAGAGACTGCCAACTTGGTTTATTTCTTGAATGTCTTCCCTTCATTGGTTACAAATTATCTTTAAAAAATGTATCATTTAGTTTGGCTGTTTGAACAATAAATGCTGTTACTGGAATAATAAGGTTTTGTGCAATGCTTCATGAAATTATACAAGTTACTACACTTGATCATCTGGTATTTTAAAGGGTGTTTCTCAGAGAAATTTAGTCTGACACAGAAAATCCTTCTTTAAGAATTTAAATTGATTCCGTTTTACAAGACAAAGTAAAAATATATTTAAAAATAAAATATTTATCTTTATAATTGTTGTATAAAGGAATATCTGAGGACTGATTCTGGTCTGTCAAAATTTCTAGCGTAAAGATACTGTCTTTCTCCTTATTTTTAACTTTTATTTCATTCAAACACAGGTAGAAGATAGAAAAGTTAAGGAATGAATAGGAATCCAGGTTTTATTTTTCTTAACATATTTTATATTTTGCAACAAAAGAAATTACATTATGTAGTTAGAATTTAGACCCCCTCCTCACCATTTATTGAGATTATCGATAAGATATAAATCTCACATCCAAACAAATGTCAAAAATCAAGGCAATAAATAACTTTATTTTTATATTTTTAGGTAATATGTTTTAGATAAAAATACAAAAAATCTAATGACAGGTTTATTTTGAAAAACTTGAAATTAACTTTTGATCATTGTTCACTGGAGGGTAGAAAAAAAATTTGCTTTTTGATTAAACCAGGCAGGTATGTGGACTGAGTCTCAGTCTACGATATCTAGGACAATCTATAAGGATAATAAAATAACAATAAAGAAGCCCAAACGAGGTATAGGAGCTAAGTCAACAAGCTCCGGGTCTTGGTATCTAGATCTAGATAATAATGTAAGACAGTCAATAATGATAAATTATTATCACCATGTTGTTTTTAGAGGTCATTTTTTTTTGTTGGTAAAATTTCGAGAAAGTAATAGACAGGACTGGCAACTTATATCTTGAATTTTTTCAGGTCATTTGGTTACACATTACCTTTAAAAATATTTATCATTTAAATTGGCGATTAGAATAATAAAATGTTGTTACGGTATTAACATGATCCATGAAAATTACTTAAGTTTTGGCGTATAACAATAAATGGTAGGGTTTTTTTACGTTAAAAGATTCAGATAAGTCCAGGGACGCATTTTAGTAGGTTTTTGGTATATGGTATTCATAAACTGAAGCAAACAATTTTTCCACCTACTAAATGTTATCTCTGAATATTGAGATGTTTACCACCTTCTTATGATGATGAATTTACAATAAACCATCTTTGCTAAATAAGTTTTGAACAATGTTAGCACTAAACCATTTACTTTTTGTCTATCCAATGCGTAGAGAGCAATGCGTTGTGAGCACCTCGAAGTGAGCAAAAAAACCCCAAGAATCCATTAATTCAGCAGCTTTCGATAATTCTAGTAAACCATTTCTAAGATCAATGTGACAAGTGGTCTATATAGCATTAGTAAAAGGAGTTCCTGTAAATCGACTTTTATAATAGCAGACATTATTATACGCAGTTGCTATTACTATAAGTATTTTAAGTTTGGTCCACATTGATATTGTCCGTCCTTCGTATATCTCAAGGCTGCATGTAAATGGAGAAGATGTGGTAACAAATTACACATGTGCGCATTAGGGTACAATTTATAAATTATGGTCAGTTTACAGTCAGTCACATTAATGTCCAATTTAAAACATTTAGACGAGGAATTTACTATTGTTTTGATGTAGACAGATACTTTCAGTTTAGTCCAAAGTGCTAATACACTGTCGACTGTTTGTTGGATATGAATCGAACCCAGACGTGCACAAATAAATAAATGCATCGCAGTCCTGCATTTATAGGCCTATGTACACACTTTGTCCGACGAAGAATAAAAACAAGTTGACGAAAACAAAGACATTCTCATTTTAAGTGTTAAAATCGTTTATTCGATATTTATAAGATATTGTCTCTACAGTACTTAGGTCTACATGCTAACTATTTATGTATTTCTTTAATATATGGATTCTTTTGATTTTTATTTTGTCTGATAAGAATTATCGGTAAATGAAAGATTTAGGATATACGAAGTAGTTTGTGCAGCGTGTTAAATCTTGTAATATCGATAATACTCTGAATTCCAGCCTGTTTTCGGTTCCCATACTGGCCATTCTTCCTTGTTGTTAAACAAATTGGGTCCATGCCACCATAAATCCGATTTTTTTAATTGCTCTACAGTCAATCCGCGAGTTTGTAAATCAGCAGGGTTCATATCAGTTGGAACATATTTCCACATATGTGGCGAAGTAAGTTGCAAAATGTTCCTCTTTCTATTCTCTACAAATTTATTGAGAGTTTTCAACGATGACAACCAATGTAAAACTATTTGGCTATCGCTTTGATAAACAACAGAATCAACTTCTAGCTGTTTTTTGAACAGTTTTCGATAATCTGGCTCCTACAACAGCTGCCATAAGTTCCAGTTTGGGAAGAGTAATAGTTTTCAGAGGTGCTACTCTATTTTTAAATACTACTAATGTCGAATTTTCCCCATTGCTAATATACACGCTAGCCCCATATGCCTTTCCACTGGCATCTAGGAAAACATGTAAAGTCGATGTGTACTTTGACGATAATAATCCTTTAAACAAATGTCGAGGAATGCGTGTTTCTTCTAAGGCGGATTGTATATCACGGGCAATTCCAATCCACTCCATATGTACATGTTCTGTTACTATCTCGTCCCATCCGAATCCTTGCATCCAAAGTTGTTGCATCAAAAGTTTTGCTCTAATAGTTATCGGTCCGAGAAAACCCAGAGGATCAAATATAAACGACGAATAGTGTAAAATTTCACGCTTGCTTATTGACTTTGTCTCCGTGTCAATAATTTTCTTGACGATGGTCAGATCCCATCGCATTCCCAGAATTTTCGTATTTGTATCTTGATCAAGAACTCCTTTTGTCTTTGCTGTTTCCTGGAGAACTGTAAAGTTGGAGGTCCAAGATCGCAAGTTAAAACCAGCATCGGACAATAATTTCCGTGAATTATGAAAGAACATTTGAGCATCCTCAGCCGTGTCAATACTTGTCAATATATTATCAACGTAAATGTCATGTTGTATGATATCAGCTATTTCCAATGGGTTCTCTAGAATGTGTTTTAGTAATGTTGCATTTAAGATGAAAGGCGAACATGTTGCTCCGAATAATACTGATCTGAATCTGTAAGTAACTAATTGACTCTGGATCACCTGGATACTCCAACCAAAAAAATCTAGTAATGTCTTTGTCTTTTTCATCAAGGTAAATTTGAAGAAAAGCCTTTTCAATATCGGTTGAAATTCCATAACCTTTTTGAGCGAGATCGTATCAAACTCCCCAATAAGTCGTTTAACAAAGGTGGTTCAAAGGATAAGCAGTCATTTAAACTTGGTGATAATCCGTCTTGTTTACAACTGCAGTCATAGACAATCCTTATGGGAGTTGTAATAGAGTCTTTTTTCACTGGATGGTGTGGAATGCAATGTATCCGTTTGTCGGCATTGACTTCTTCACTAGGAACTTTTTCTATTCTTGATCGTCTATAATATCTCCATATAATTCAAGCAGCTTTGGCTCTCTTGAAAGTCGTTTCACAACATTAACGGTCCTTTTTCTTGCAATATTCTCGTTTGTCGGAAGTTCCGGATGTTCATCTTTCCATGGTAATTTAGCATAATATCTGTTGTCTTGAAAGTATATGTTTGTATCAATCAATTTCATGTCCATGCATTCGTCGCTTTCTTCTGAAGATATACCTAAACTCTCTAGTTTCCAGAACTTTTCACATTCGATTTTTTCATGTTGTAACATGAAAACATCGACATCGTCGTCGATTTCCCTGGTTTTACATATAACTCTTTGTGAACGGGTCCCGATAAAAGATATCCTAACTTTGACTTGACAGCAGTTGGACCGCTACCGCGTATAACCTTGTCCTGTACAAAATTCCAATAAAAATCAGCTCCGATTAATAATTCTACTTCAAATTTCTCGTCCACAGGCATGAAATGAGCTAATTGTTTTTAAAACGTTTCATGTATGGCAACTTAAAAACTTCATGCACTTTCAATTCGATCGGAGCGGCTATGTCCGGTACAATAACAGCCTCTACTTTCGCTTCCTTGTTATCATGTGTATGCACATATATGTTAATTTTCTCTCAATGTCGTACCAACCTTTCACCGCCGAATCCAGTGATGTGGAGCTCCTCGATTCCAAATGATTTATAATTTAAAGTGTTTGCAAACTGCTGACGAATAAATGTTCTCTGAGCGCCTTTGTCAAACAAAATGTTACAATCGATGCTATTTATATTATTGCTAGACACTGGTGCGACAGCAGTTTTCAGCAATACATGAGATGAGGTAACCTCCGAAGTTGAGTGCATTACCGTCGTATCTCTGTCGATTTGTTTCTCCGTAGCGTTATGTCTTTCGTTATTTCGCATGGACAAACCGACGGTACATATACTTGTTTGGTGTTTACGATTACATTTTCTACAAGTGTTCTTAGATTCACAATAGGAAACACGATGTTTCCTAAAACAGTTGTAACACAAATTTTTCTCTTTAACAATTCACCTTCTCTCGTTCACTTCAGTTACTTTATTACAGGAAAAGGGTGCGTGAACTCCATTGCAAAATACGCAGGGTCTTGTAGTGATATTAATATTTGTCCATTTGTTATTGGTAGATCCGCTTTGTGTTTTTGTGACAAATGCTGCCGTAGGTGTGAATTCATAAGATGCACTGGAGATGATATAAGCATCTTGGATACTAAATTCCTTGTCTATAACTTTACGTAAGGAATTGAAGTCCCAATCATCCCCTCCGTTATCACGTGTTATGTTGCGTCTTATTTCTTGAGGGAGTTTACCAAGTATAATGGGCACTAAAATAGACCCATAGCTTTCTGGATATCTTCCTAGTAATTCCAAGCCACGGACATGGCTTTCCATTTTATCATAATATGACTTGAGACTTTCAATGCCTGAGGTAGGGGCTTGTAACTCTGCGAAATTTTTCATGAATGTGTTGACAAGTTTGTGATCTTGTCCGAATCTTTCCTTCAGTAATTGGATTGCTGTTTGATAATTGGCGTTTGTTTATTATAATCCAGCAATACACTGGCTTGCTTCTCCAATTAAATGTGATTTGAAGTAATTAAATTTCTGTTAGTTTGTTAACAAATCATTTCTGTCTATGCCTCCTTCGAAGGAATCCCAAAATGATTGCCAATTCAGTAAGTTTCCGTCAAATTTAGCGATGGACAACGTTGGCAATTTATCAATTTATGAAAACTGGATGAATTCCAGGATTTATTCAAGAAGATGATACACTTTTCTGACCGTTATTAAAATTTGTATTTACGCGCGTCAAGATACGGCCATGTGCATTTAATGATGATTTTGAGAACCTCTTCAATTTTTCAATACTTATATAATTATTAAGGTGTACTTATCTGCTTCTTTTATTTCTGTATCAATGTCTTCCTCCGATGTGGTCTGTGCGATTTCATAATTCAATCTTTCCAATAGAATCTAGTTCCTTTTTCTGCTGCAGAACTTCGATGGTTGAATTGATTTCGTCTTCGTCGATTTCGGTTAAACCCTCAATAATGTATTTATTGATAAGTTTCGTTGCAGTACGTCTGTGTTCGCCGCGGACAACCCTCAGATTCGAACTCATCACGGCACCAAATAATGTGAATGATGGAGAATAAGAAACACGTCTATCTTAATCGAATTTATCGTTTATTCTAAATTGTACCACAAATAACAAAAATTCTGATTGGTCGAAATACATGGGGTTTAATAGCAATTTGACATCATGTCTTTGCAAATTGGCGTATTAATTTCAGCGAACTAGTTACAAATCCTGTTAATGTTAATGCTAAAAAGGATGTCTTCTTTTTCATTCCATAGCGCACGTGCACAATTTGTGGTACAATTCCGATAAACGACTTTCTTTTTTAGATTTAGAGGGGGTTTATTCGATATTTAACCATGCTTGAATATGCCATTAGAGACCCTCGACCGCAAGCGGTCTCAGGATCTAATGATTCAAGCATGGTTAAATATCGAATAAACCCCCTCTAAATCTAAAACAGAAAGTGTTTATCTTCTTATTCAACCGTAGTGATAACGTCATGGATGATATGACGTTATCAAACATTTTTACACTAACAACACGTTATATTTCGCGACAATGGTTTACTGTTTAGTGATTACAAACACCATATTTCATCAAATCCACCCAGAAGCCATCTCTCTCTCTATTATTGTACCCAAATTTGATAGCTCTATCATGAAAACTCTAGGGGATAATCATAGCTCGAAATTTTTTTTTAACAAAACGAGCAAACAGACTTCAGGTGTTTATATTTTTAAATTTTTTTTTATATAAATCTATTAAGGATTTGATCAGAAATATATCACCTTTTTTAAAAAAAAAACAATATTGTATTCAAAATATACATATGAATAGGAGTGGAGAATAGGCTCTCGCCTATATAACCCCTTTCCAAATACGAAAAAAAAAAGAAATTTAATACATAAAGATTTGAATAGTTAAAATGTATACATATGTTTTGAAAATTACGATATATTTGAGAATAAACACGTTCTCTTAAGGAGAGAAAAGTGTGAACTTGGGTAAATATTTTTAAGGATTCTTCTGTGTTGTCGGTTCCATAAAGTAGATCATTTAGGTTAAGATATTTTGGTTAAAGCAGAAGAATAGAGCTACGGCGTGCATCCAAATGTAAGGGGCATTTTAACAAGTGGTGGTAGGAATCTTCAAATTAGTGACCGCAAATGTATTCCGGGTTGTCGGAGATATGTCGGAGGTACTTATGGCCGTTAAAATCACTACAGGAGAGCCGAAGACGGCTATGTAGGATTTGATTTTTTTCCTTGGCCAATATAATACTGTTTCGGAACTGTTTTGTCTTTAGATTTTAGAGCAGATTTGAATGCGAAAATTGAAGTAATAAATTTTTGAGAATCGGGTAATGGGTTCCAGAGGCGTATAGATGAGGGAATAAAAGATTTATAGAAAAGATCGGTTCTGCAGGAATATTCTTTTCTAAAAATCTTATCAACTTGAATGTGTTAAAATTTAACAGTTCTATCTTTAAAACTCGGAAGATATTTATACTAATGTAACAGTCCGAACCAAAAGTCAGATTTGTTTTTTTTTTATTTCTTGTTTTCTTTTTTTTTTTTTTTTTTTTGTAAATAATATGTTATTTTTGGTGGCCAGGTCTAATCATAAAAAGTCGATATATTATTGTTTTTAATTTTTCAAAAGCTTCAGCGCCATAAATCGGACCCTTATGTTGTTGAACTCTTTGCTCAGCAGCTGGTTTTGCAGCCTTCTGTAGTTGCCGTCGACGTATCACTTTAGCTGATGCCAAACGCAAGCTTTCTTAGCGTCGCCTTCTGTCTCTTCTTCCAGAGACACCATTGATAGCCATGGTGTTGAAGAAACTGCAACCGCTGCTGCAACATTTACTATGCGGTAGTAACTAAGAAAACTGCGTCTTGGGGCAATGGCGCTTTTCAACGGAATGAATCGATTCATTCCCTGTTTTGTGTAGCTTTTCGCAGCAACCGGTTCAACAATTGAGGATCTGGGAGTTAATTGGTAGAACATGACCTGAATCTCGGTTAAATGCAGTAGCTATATGAACCGTTTGTCGTTCTGGATCTTTACTTTGTGAGAGAGCTCGATTGAAAAAACACCATGAATCTATGTGGATCAATATGGATCCTCATCAATTGAGGACGCATGAAAGAGTGTCACGAACGCATTTCTTTTGTGGTTGTACTTTTTCTAACAGCTTGCCCATAATATTGAGTAAGTTTCATTATTTTTATATTTTTTTTATATTTACCATGACACCAAAGGACGAAACATATAAATATTTTTACGTAGTAAAAAGTTTTTGTGGTCTGGGCAAAGAGGAGTTACTAGATGGCGCTTCATCTTCAGCTTTCGCGCCATCAAGGTAAGACGGACTGTTCTTACAAATAACTTAAAAACAGTAATTTACGTCTTATATATTGAATATCTAGCGTTTAATTAACTTTAGAGTGAAGCTGTATATATCCAAGTTCTGTTTGTACTGATTGAAAGACTGGGTCATTACTGTTTTAAGCCTCATTTAGTAGTATCCTGTAGTATATCGGTACATAACTAGTTACATGAAATAAGGTCATAGTTCACTCACAGTAATGGCGCGAAAACAATTTTTTTATACTCTACTTGGAAGTTCATATATTAACAGATTACAAACATGGCTAGGGAGTAATGACCTTTATTTTAGAAATTTCAATTTCGACCAAAATATTTCCCTTATTCACGTTTTTTTCTAAAGGGATTGGGGGAGGGAAAGTGACCTGTAATACCCCATTGTCGTATATGGAAAGAGGCCATATCTGAGTTTAAACCAGATGGTATTGTGACCCAGATGTTATCTAATGATTTGGATCATCCAGAAATACATCAAGAGAAGGTTGGAGAATTGGTCCATAGGCTATTGGCCGTGATCAGCTTGTGGGTTAGACTTTATAACATTCGTTATGTAACAATTTGTCAAGTTATTCCCAGATATAAAACTCGACACATTCCATTTCACAAATACAACGACTTTGTTGTATTGGCAAATGACATTTTAAAAGCTGAGTTATTAGCACGGCCTTCATGGTCTTTTTGTAAGTTAAGGGGAATACATCCTAGTCATCCATCTTACTATATGTATCTAAATGATGGAGTTCACTTCAGTTCAATAGGTTCTAAATTGTATTATCGTAGTTTACGAGGTGCAATTCTTCGAATGCACAATAAAATAGCAAACCCATTAAAGTAATAAAAGGTCATTGCTTTCTGAAATGTCTGTTGTTTGTTTTGATGAGTTATACCTTCTGTTATGTTGGTATCACACAATTTTTATATGTTGATAGGCCTATCACACACTTTTACCTTCTGATATGTTGGTAGATCTAATTTCTGTATATACCTTCTGATATGTTGGTAGATTTAATTTCTGTAGGCCTATATACCTTCTGATATGTTGGTAGATTTAATTTCTGTATATACCTTCTGATATGTTGGTAGATGTTATTTCTGTATATACCTTCTGATATGTTGGTATCCACATAATTTTACCATCTGCTATGTTGGTAGATATGCTCTCTGATATGTTAGCAAGGATATGTGAGTAATATTATTTTCATAGAGTTATTTTACTTTCTATGGATTTCGGCATTCATCGAACAAGATTGGTATTCTTATCTATCATTGAATAAAGGGGAGATCTCAACACCTTCCAGAATAATAAAAAAAAAAAGGGAAAAAGAAAATCAGTCTTAGAACTTTGGCGTATAGCTGTTTAGCTCTCATTGTTTGAGCTGACCATTGATTTAGGATAGTTGAGTTCTTCAGTTTCTTGAATGAATAGGATGGAATAAGCCAATTTCAAATTTCACAGCGAGAATTAAATACTTGGTGAGGTGTTTTATATTTCAGCATTTTTGTGACAAGATGTCCAAACGCAGTTGCTCAGATATAGCCTCAGTGGTTGGTGACAAGATGAAACGTCTACTTACACCTTCGTATAAAGTTAGAAACCAAACAGCTACAAGCTCTAGAAATCAACCAACAGAATCGATACATCAACAAGAGATTGGCCATGATAATGAACAAGTTAGTGACAATGACATTAATGATCAACAAGGTAGTGAAACAGACATTAATGATGTCATAACGCAAACAGTTCAAACAATGATTAATGCAGCTATTCCGTCTATAGCTGAGAGAGTTGCAGAGTCAGTAACCTCACAAATTTCAACTGATCAAACAGCTGCTAAGGTTGGGGAAAATATTTCTATTCCGCAATGGATTAATTCTAATAATGCAAAGGACCATTTTAGTAATTTTCATCAATGTAATGATGCCACTTATTCAGGTATGTTAAGTAATAATTACCCTATGCATATTTCAAAGCCTATTGGTATTGGAATTGATTCTAATTGATTACGGTCCAAAATTTGGGCAAATGAGTTTAATGACTTCAATCATTTAATTGGAAACACTCCTTCGCAAAAGTTTATTTGAAACAATCAGAAGAAGGAGTGTCATTCCAATGTGAGGACGACAATTAAGAATGTAGATAGTATTAACAACTGGGTTAAGGCATTTTTTGTATATGTGAGCATTTAAACAGAAAAGTATTTATCAGAAATTTCAAAATTAATGGATCAATTATTTTGAAATTAAGGGAGCAGGCTGGGGAAGCAGCTTCCTTGTGGTATGATTTAGCTTTTAGGGAATTGCGACTATCCACATTAGCTCCTTGGGATATCATTAATTTAGAGATTTATCAATTGGCAGTTAACCAAGGTATGAATGCTAAATTGCAGACTTCTCTACAAGACCACCTACCCAAAAGAAAAAATTCAACAGTCATTAGGAGTGAAAAATGTGGGTTTTGTTGGCAGTTCAATAGAACTGGTTTTTGTAAATGGTCTGACTCCTGCACTTTTCGCCATATATGCCAAAAGTGTCAAGGTCAGCACAGTAAATGTAAATGCCCTTATTTGACAAAAGATGATACCAAAACGAAGAAACCTACCACAAAAACTGAAAGCTACAACTGATCCTAAATGATAAAGAATTTTTAGTAAATGGATTCAGGTTTGGTTTTAAAATTCCTTATCTTGGTATCAGGAAATTTCGGAAGTCTCCAAATTTAAAAACTGCTCTTGAAAATTTACCAGTTATGGAGCAGAAAATACAAAAGGAATTACATGCAGGTCGAATTGCAGGTCCATTTACATTATCCACCATTTAGTAACATTCAGATATCACCTTTAGGATTAATCCCTAAAAAAGCACCAGATGAATTCCGGATAATCCATCATCTTTCTTATCCAAAAAACAATTTCATTTATGATTTCATACCACAAGAAGCCTGTACGGTTCAATATCAAACTATAGATAATGCTGTTACCTATATTAAGCAAATTGGTAAGGGCTGTTTAATGGCAAAAACAGATATTGAAAATGCTTTTAAGCTGGTTCTTATAAATCCATCTGATTTCAACTTGTTAGGGTTCCATATAGGTGAGGATATTTATTTTGATAAGACATTACCAATGGGGCTTAGCTACTCATGTAATCTCTTTGAACGAATAAGCACAGCTCTAGAATGGGTGGCTAAGGAAAAATTGGGTGCAGTAGCAACAGTTCATGTTTTGGATGATTTTTTATTCATTGGTCCTGCTAGAGTCACTGTTGTAAACAATATCTTGATTTTTTTTATTAAATTCTCCACAGATATTGGAGTGCCAATCAAAAACGAAAAACTGTGCTTCCCACAAGTCAAATCACATTTTTAGGTCTAGAGTTACATTCATGTCTAATGGAAATAAGATTGCCAATTGAAAAGATAATTAAAAATCAATTGTCAATATTCCTTGAAATGAAAAAAGCTACCTTGCAACAATTGCAATCACTTATAGGTCTGCTTAATTTTGCTTGCTCTGTTATCACACCTGGACATTTCTTCGCCGTCTAATTAATCTTACAATTGGTTTGAAAAAAGCACATCATAGACGTATGTTAAATTCTGAAGCGAAAGCTGACCCGAAAGCTTGGTTATTATTTATTAACCATTTCAATGGCAAGGCCGTTTTCCTTAATGAAATATGGCAATCATCCAAAACATTGAATTTTTATACAGATGCTAGTTACAAAGGCTATGGAGGTATTTTTCAGAACAATTGGTTTATGTCAAAGTGGGAACCACATCAGTTACAGTACCATATCACAATTAAGGAATTATTTCCTATTCTATTAGCAGTTGAGTTGTTTTCTGAGCATTTAAAAACACCTGTATTGTGTTTCATACTGACAACTTAGCAGTTGTATATATCATTAATAAGTTAACATCCACAAATGTTACTATAATGAAACTGGTAAGACGTTTAGTAGATTCAATGCTAAAATATAATATTTTTTTTAAAGGTGAACATATTCCAGGAGTTTATAATACAAGCGCAGATTTATTATCTCGATTACAGGTAGACGAATTCAAGAAGCAGCATCCAACTTACAACTGCAATCCAACACCTTGTCATCATTTAACAAACATATTGTGAGTTAACGGAAAACTTCGCAACATATTCTAACAGCATCTCTTAGTCCATCTTCTCAAATTATTTACAAAAGAGCTATGGATTTCTTTTCTTCATTCATGACAAAATTTTGTCCACAACTACCTATTTTTCCAAATTCATTAGAAAGTTTAACTTTGTTTATTTCATAATGTTTTCAACATACTATGGCTGTTTCTACTGTAAACACTTACTTATCAGCTTTGGCTTATATTCAACAGCTTCATAATTTTCCAAATATTGCTCATCATTTTCTAATTAAGAAAATGTTGCAAGGTTACAGACATCTCAGTGTTAAATTATTCTCCTTATATGAAAACAATATTCAAAGCCATGTTCTTGACAGCATTAAGGGGTTATTTTCCTAGTGCATTATTTTTTCCTTGATAAAAAAAAAACCTATTTCTCGATCTTTTTTTTTTATTAGGCACTTGAACTATTCTCTTAGTTGGGGTGGGTATTATCGATGTCAATACAAAGGCCACAGTTTTCGTATAGGGGGTGCAACATACGCTGCCAGTAAGGGTTATAGTGAATTACAAATACAGAAACTTCAGTTATAAAATTCAGTTATAAGAATATGGATGGGCGGCTGACCATATATACTACCAATCTAAGGAAGTATGTTAGAACTACTTTCCTGTCAGATTGAATTCATCTACTTACGAGTATGCAAGTGTTACTCTTATTACATATGGTCAGCTTTACTTTACTTTTGCCTTGTCTCCTCGTTTTTTTTTTAGGAAAAAGGATTTTATTTAAGCGTATGACAACTGTTTTGGGCAATGGGGGGATTTTCAATCTCACAGATCGCCTCAAAGTTATGGGGTCTGTGTGATTTTCAATTGTGGCGGGTTTGAACCCCCATTGTTTGATGTTAATATTATAACTTTGTTATACATATGTTTTTGTTATTTAAATTTTACAATTTTTAAGTTTACATATTTTATATGTATGTATTCATGATTTTTACGTCATGTAAATAAATGGCCTTTATCAATCAGAATACAGAGTTTGTTTTTATTCACAAAGAGGGTAGTAGGGTCTCCCTTAGCTAATAGACACAACATTTTTTACACAATTTCTCAATGCAGTTCCCAAACACCTTTCTACATGATTGTCACATTCTTCTTTATTATTTTCAACATCGCCATATGGTTTCAAATTTTGTAGACCTACATGTGTTTTAGTGTCGCTATAGCTCAACATTGTTGTGTGACTTAATTTGTTTTTATCAATGGAGGGACCCTACAGAATTTCAATTACTGTAACTTCCACTGTATTGAAGGATCCTGTGTAGTTTTTGTCATAAAAGCGTTAATGTTCATGAAATTCCTCAGAATTTTCATCCCAGTTATTCAGAGAACATACATGACAATATTTACTAAGAAGAGTAAAATCTAAAAATAGGCCTGTTACTATGTCGATAATAAAGGCCACCCCATGATTTGATTTGTATCCATGGCGATGCCAACTGCCATCAAAAGACACAACAATATCAATAATGTCATTAATTTTAATTGATTTAATTTCTGTGTAGGCATTTTTAACATGTTTTTCTGCTTGTTGACAATTGATTGGAGTTAATTTGGAAAAAAAGCAGACAGTGCTTTTGATTTTGAATACCTTAAAACTAGAGAGAGTGTCACATACAGATGACAATGTATTTAAGCCACCATGTCCAGTACCCTTGTTAGTAAAAGCAGTAACTGCCATACGGTTTATATCAAATGGTGCTTTTGAGGACTTGCCTAATTTGTCAGATGAATGGACTGGATTTATTGAGGAATTACAAGATGTAGAATTAAGTTCTAGTTTGACAGCTAGGCCTCTACTTATAGACGTTGAAACATTCAGTGTTTCATGATCACATTTAGGGCAACTAATACCTTGAAACAGAGATGATAAGTTTGCAAATTCAATAATAAAATATTTTTCATCTGTATGAAGTAGAGCGCAACTAGCAGTACGTTCATCGGATGAATCAGAATTATCCTCAATTATTTTCATGTGGCAATCTATCTTTTAAGGTGTGAATAAATCAAGTGGTTTTTATTGTGTTTAGATTTATGTGTTGAACAATTACCTAACGAACGTGTTTTAGGTGTTCATTGGCACGTAGAATTGGATAAGTTTAACTTTCATGTAACTTTAAAGGATAAACCATTAACTCGCTGGGGTATCTTATCCACAAAATTAGTTTCATATATGATCCGTTGGGGTTTATTGGTCCATTTATATTGATTGGTAAGAAAATCTTACAAGAAATATGTGAGGAAATATAGACTGGGATGGTTAGCAGATCGCTAACGTCTAGAGTGGGACGTTTGTCGAAAATAGTATGTAGAATTAGATAGATTTTTAAAACCAAAAGACTTTAGTAATGTTCGTATTGTTGAGTTACATCATAAAAGCATAGATTTTCTCGATACTACTGTTTTTGAGGGAGATTCCATAGCAGAGACTAATAAATTAGATATTAAAGTATATTTCAAAGAAACCGACACTCATTTACTTTTGCATAAGAGCTCATTTCATCCAAAACATACATTTTCTGGAATAATTAAGTAACAAGTTTTACGATTTCACCGAATTTGCACAAGGTCTTCTGATTTCAACCAAGCCTGTACGATTGTTTTCTCAAAACTGAAAGAGCGTGGATACTCTTAACGATTTTTAAGATTTTAAAATTCCACCTTAGCACAGTTAGCAAAAATAGACTTTATGCCGAAGTGCCTCCAGGTTTAAGGAGTGCCCCATGTATGTCAACCAGATGCAAAACATGTCCCTTTATATCATAAACGCATTATTTTCTAAGTAACTCTACGAATAAAAGATACCCGATCCAAGAGCACTTAACATGTGAATACTCGAATGTAATATACTTAATTTCATGTAAAAAATGTCCCAAACAATATATCGGGGAAACAAAGAACAAATTACGCACTCGTTTTAATGCTCACAGATCAGATATTATATTAAAAAAATAAGCCTGTTTCTAATCATTTCAATCTGGACGACCATTCACTTGACGATCTCACCCTAAGCCCAATTGAGTGCATAGAAATCGACTTGCCCGAAGATGAAACTACCAAATTCCGTCAATCTAGAAAAGCAAATTGGATTGAGACACTAAATGCAGCAAGACCTATAGGACGTAGTATTCACCACAGTATAGGCATAGCACCCTTTGTAGTTCCCTTTAATACAACCAGTAATAAAGCAAGCAAGATAGTTCAAACCCATTATAAGAGTCTTCAAGAGAAATGATAGTGGCATATTCAAAAAATCAGAACTTAAATGACACACTTGTTCATAGAAAACTAAAAACAATCTGTACTTAACAGGTACTATACTTCTCGCCCTTCGGGCGAATTATTTTATTTTTTTCTAATTTCAGATCAGAAGAGAAGAAAATCATCCAACAGATCTAGATCCCAATTTCTCAATAAAATATTTGTTCCACCCTAGGCCTGTATATTTGGGAGATTCAATCCCTCCCTTTCCCGAAATCTAGAGTTATTCCTCTTAGAGCTATTACAATACCTAGATTAGAGCTGTCAGCAGCTGTTGTACCTGTTAAAATTAGTCAATTCCTAGAAAAGGAACTTCATTATGAAAATGTTAAGCACCTATTTTAGACTGATTGTATTGTAGTTATGGATTATGTAAGAAAGTTCGTAGGTTCCAAGTTTTTGTAGCCAATAGAGTTCAAACTATTCGTAATTTTTCTGATTCAGATAAATCAAATTGGTTATCTGTTTCAGATTTTATCAAATAATCCGATAAATTCTGATAATACTGTTTATGAAATTTCTGCTCACTATCCTGAACTTAAGAAATATGTCTCTGTAAGCTATGTTTACTTTTGAGTTAAATAGGTTTAATAGATTTTCTGAAGGATGTCACTACTCCATATCTGTTAAAGTCATATGATGCCCGATTCAATGGAGTTACTTCCCTTACATACGCTTTTACACAGGTTATTACTCCAATGCTTTTTCCAGGGGTGTGTATAAAACGAAGACCCTAAGACCTAAGACCTAAAAAAGGAAGACCACACGAGGTAAAAAACGAAGAACTAAAAAAGGAAGACCCCACGAGGTAAAAAACGAAGACCTAAAAAAGGAAAACACCACGAAGAAAAAAACGAAGACCCTGTAAAATTTCACTCCAAGGTTAAGTATGTCAATACGCCAATTTCCCCAGAAAAAAAGCAAAATCCATCAACCCTTCCTTCCCTACAGGGTGAAACATAAATACGGACGTTAAAAAAAGGTATAAAAGGAAGACCCCACGAAGTAAAAAAAGACCCTGTGAAAAAATCCGACAAGGCATAGGAATAATTCATTGAAATTTTACTCGAAGGTTAAGCATGTCAATACGCCAATTTCCCCAGAAAATGAGCAAAATTCATCACCCCCTCCCTTCCAAAGTTAATTATTACATTGAAACAAAGTAATTAAAAGCTGTTACAATATTATTTCAATACCTTTCCACCTTGATGAAGTTTGTCTCCCGTTTGAGAGTAATATTTTCATTTTCCACATCTAGTGGTCTGTCGGTTACTTTTCGAGTTTGGTATTGTCGGGGAATTTCAACCGGATCAAAAATATTTTTCAGATTGATTTCATTAATACATCTACATGTATCTACAATTTCATTTTTTGAATGTTGATTTGATTCTTCCCAAAATTGTTTTCCACCGATGTGATAAATCAAAATTTTTAAATAAAAATCAAAGTTTTAGAATAAAAATCAAGGTTATTCAAATTGAAAAAAATAATCTTATCATATATGGGCTACTACCGTAGAAATTAAAAAACAAATCTGTTTAATTTCAACATAGTAATTAAAATTAATAATATATTTTTTCTTCTGTTAATATAGCCCCGGGACGCTACCGTATAAGGGATTAGAAGTAATACACATGGCGCAAAGACTAATGATTTACACGATCGAACATCTTAAAATGAAAAAAATATATTTGTATTATTAGGCGACGGAAAGATGAACATAGGCATATTCATATGTGAATTCAGTTTATGATAAGTAGTGGTTGTGGTAAATCAATGAAGTTTTTGGTTAGTCAATGTAGTGTGTGGTAAGTCAATGAAGTTTGTGGTAAGTCAATGAAGTTTGTGGTAAGTCAATGAAGTTTGTGGTAAATCAATGAAGTTTGTGGATAGTCAATGTAGTTTGTGGATAGTCAATGTAGTGTGTGGTTAGTCAATGTAGTGTGTGGTATGTCAATTAAGTTTATGATAAGTCAATGTTGTTTGTCGAAGTTAGATAAGTTTGTGGTTAGTAAATGAAATTGGTGAATGTTAAAATATTATGTAGATAGTTTGTTGAAAGCTAACAAAGTTTGTGGTTAATAAATGAAGTTTGTGGCACGTAAATAAAATTAAGTACTAGTGAATTCAGTTTATTAAGTGATTGTGGTATGTTTGATGATTCAAGATGGCGGACGTGTAAAGTCGGACGTGAGAAGCTCTCTATACGTTGTGAAAAAAATCGTTTTGTGTGTTATTTCTTAATTGGAAGTTTACTGAATGCAAAATGTTTGATAATATGGGACATAATATACTAAGAAGTAAGTTATCCATATGCTTATTTACTTCGCCAAAACGTTCTATTACTTCTAGAATTAAGTCTCCGTAATGGGTCGCAACAAGAATAACAACAATCGGGGTTCATCTAAAAGGGTTCGAATAAACAGTTCTAATGTTAGCGAAACTTCCGCTGAAATTATAGACAAATTATTGCAGGATGAGGACTCCTTGAATATTCTAATTAAAAGTTTATTGAAAAACGATAATGCAAAATCCAAAATATTGACCCAGTTACAACCCGAAATTGTGAGAATCGTTAATGATAGGATAAGTGTTCTCGATGACCGCATAGACGATTTAGAACAATACTCAAGACGGACTTGTTTAAAGTTGAGCGGTGTTCCCGAGAAGATTAACGAGGACACTGACCAAATTGCATTAGAGATAATCAACACTCACATTCTCAAACCTCTAGACATTTATATAACCATTAGTGACATTGGACGTACCCACCGAGTTGGCACTTTCAGACAAGGCCGCTGCAGGGACATAATAATAAGGTTCCTTAGTTACAGATGCCGTGCCCTTGTTTTTTCCAACAAGAGAAACCTTAAAAATGTGAATAATTATTCCGATAGAAAGCTATACATAAATGAAGCTCTTACTAAAAAGCGCTCAGAATTGTATAAATCAGCAAGGGACTTATACAGACAAAAACTTATTTCTTCCTGCTGGACCTATGATGGAAGAATTCTTATAAAAACATTAAATAACACTATTACAAACATTAAATCAGTGTCCGAATTAGAGCTCATAGCCGAACGAAATGAAAATCCGCCATCACGACAAAGGGATACAGATTCACATGATGCTGTACCAAACACATTATCAAGTAATCATATCAATAAAAGGTCACATATTAATCACTACTTTCATCCAATCCAGCCAAATCCCACAACCTCAACGCCAAATCAGAATGGTACAAACACAGTTTTAGCGGATCCTAATCAAATTTTTCTTTCTAACGGTAATTCTGGAATAAGTCAAAGTGAACCTAACGAATTAAATCAATCTGTGGTCAATCCTAGCACATAGCAAAATTCTGGTGTGAGCATCAATCTGTCGGTATTGATATGGAACGCTAACGGTTTGCGGTCAAAGTATAATGACTCTGACTTTTCGAAACATATTTCAAATTATGATATACTCTTGTTCTCTGAGACATGGCTTAGTGATTCAACATCTATTTCCCTATTAGATTTCTCACCGGGTACATTTATTAATCGCAGTAAACATTTTCGAACTGGAAAAGAAAAGGCTACTTGGGGGGGGGTGGGGTATCGCTGTTTTCATGAAACCAGGCATAGAGAGATTTTGTAACATTGTATTACAACTCCCTTGGGGTCTCTGCGTCATCCTTGTACATAGTGATTGTGTTACTCTAAATGACGATTTGTATATCATTTTTGTGTATATCCCACCAGAAGGCAGTAATTTTCATAACATCTGTGGTCTTGATTTATTCTTGGAACTTGAGCAAGTGTATGTTAAGTATTCGAAACTCGGGAAAGTGATTGTGTGTGGAGATCTTAACAGCAGAACTAGAAATGAAAATGATCAAATTGTCAATGATAACATTCTATCGTATATTCGTTCTGATACTGATTTCGATGATATTGAGTATAATGTGGAGACCCGGTCGTCCGAAGACACTGTCTTGAACAATTTTGGTAAAAAACTTTTAGGGTTTTGTAAATCAACTGGATGTATAATTCTAAATGGAAGATTTGGATCAGATAAAGGTGTTGGTAAATTTACCTTCTGTTCTAATCGTGGATCCAGTTTAATTGACTATGTACTCGCTGATATAAGAGCTTTAAACAATATAATCAAGTTTGATGTTAATACATTTACTGAGTTTTCTGACCATGCATCATTATGTTTTCGAGTGAAAATTGTACATAAGCATAAGTGTGTGGCACCCTTAGCAAAAACTACAAAAGATCACCAACGGTTGAACAACTGGAATCCAAGTAAATCTTCCGAATTAAAGCAACTGTTATTGAGTGAACTAGATTCTTTAACTAATTTCGTTAACTCGTCGTCCTTGAGTGTCGATAATATAGCAAAAAATATATCGCGTGTATTGCAGGATGTAGGAGCTAGGTGTCTTGGTGTCAAGACTATTAAATCTTCCACCCGTAGTTATAAGAAAACACATAGCAATGAATGGTTTGACTCGAAGTGCAGGATTGCCCGCCAAGAGTTTAATCGTGCAAGAAACAAATTTCTGCGTAAGCGATGCCCTACGAATCGTGCATGTTTTTGCTCAGCTCGTAGTTAATACAATAAAGTTAAACGTCACGCAAAATTTAAGCTGTCAAAATTGAAAGGTAGGAAGATTAGTTCTCTCCACAAGTGTGATCCTAAACAATTTTGGAATGAGATAAAATCGAATTCTCATCAAGTCCTCAAAACTGATCTCTGCGTTGATGATTTCTTTGATCATTTTAAGGCCGTATTTGGTAACGAATCGAATACTTCCTCTAATACTCTCAATGGTGTATCTGATGATAATAAAGGTAACATTGTTAATATTCCGGACCTTGATTCGACCATAACGATTGAAGAGGTAACTACAGCTATCCACAAGCTAAAATGTAACAAAAGTTGTGGACCTGACCAACTGTGTGGCGAAATCTTCATAGAAGGATGTGATATTTTAGCACCCGTTCTGTGTTCCTTTTTTAATATTATTTTTGACACTGGATGCTATCCTACAGAATGGTCTGATATTATTCTTAAGAAGGGTAATTTAAATGACACTGATAACTACAGGGGGATATCAGTTATGAACATAATCGCAAAATTGTTTTCTACTATTCTCAACTGTAGACTTATGAAATGGTCTGAATCCAATTATAAATTTGATGAAAGCCAATTTGGGTTTCGATATGATCACTCCACAATCGATGCTATTTTTATTCTCCAAAGTCTAATTAGTCATTCTCTTGATAATAAGAAAAAGCTGTTCTGTGCATTCATTGATTTGAAAAAAGCATTCGATTCGATTGATAGGGATCTTCTCCTTACAAAACTGTTTGTGTTCGGTGTAAGTAATAAAATGGTTAAAATAATTCAATCGATGTACAAAACAGCTAATAATATCGTCAGATTCAGAGGTACGCTATCTGAGAAATTTGCAACTTTCTCTGGTGTAAAGCAAGGAGAGCCTCTCTCCCCATTACTCTTCTTAATCTTTATCAATGATCTACACGATTTCCTTAACTCTAGTACGGCTAATCCGGGATTTGTCAATCTTGGTAATCTTTTTATCTTTTGTTATTATTCGCGGATGATACTGCTCTTTTTGCTTCCACCGCTGACGCGCTTCAGAAACTATTAGATAGGTTCAATATGTATTGTGAAAAATGGCATCTTGTTATTAATGTACAAAAAACTAAAGTTGTTATTTTTAGTCGTGGTAATCAACTTGATAGATTTGCATTCAATATTAACAACAGACCTCTTGAAACTGTATCTGAATTTGTATATCTAGGGATTTTATTCCATCATAATGGTACTTTTCATAAAGCTGAAAAAAGGTTGGCTTCTCAAGGTCGAAAAGCTCTTGGAGCTGTGATTAGTCGCGCTGGCTCACTTTGTCTTGACATCCGAAGCAAATGTACACTATATAACTCGTGTGTAGCTTCAGTCCTTTTGTATGGATGTGAGGTATGGGGTTTTATTAGAGGCCGAAATATTGAAATTATTCAGAATGACTTTGTAAGATACACTCTTTCTTTGGGTAAAGCGACGCCTTTAATTGCCGCCATTTCTGAAATTGGATTATACCCTTTATCGGTTATTCGAAAATGTCGTATTCTGAAATATTGGCAACGGATAGCCCTATCTAATAACCCCCTACTTCATGTTGTATATGAAGCTTTATGTAGCGATGCTCTTAGTGGCAAACATAATTGGTTATATAACATGAAAATTCTGTTAGATGAGATCGGTTTTTCTTATGTATTCACTAATCCAGGTTCTGTTTATTTTAAGCATTTAAAATCACGTATTCATGATCAATATGTTCAGGAATGGAGGTCGTCCCTCGTTGAATCTAGCAAATTGAGATTTTTTAGAAATTATAAAATTAATTTTCAATATGAAACATACCTCGATGCAAATATTACAACGAAATTCCTAGTATCATTTGTAAATTTCGTTGTGGTAATCTTCAGCTGCATGTTGAGACTGGTAGATATACTAAGATACCTCGTGATAAAAGATTCTGTGAATGTTGCAAGTCAAAACATTATATAGAAGATGAATTTCACTTTTTGCTTTGTTGTCCCATATATAGCCATCTTCGCCAGAAGTTTTTTCCTTCCCTTCTCAAAATGAACATTCTAATGAACCCGAAATCCCACTCCCAAATTCTTTCACTTGGTAGATATCTCTACGAGGCATATAAACTCCGAGAAACAATCGTTATTAACCTGTAACGTACTAAAATTAAATATACATTCAGCCGAAATTGTTTGATATAATATCAAGTTTTATTGTAATTTATCTCGCTATTCGATATGAAATTCCACATATTTACATCTTTTATGATTACCGTCGTCTGCCTTTTTTGGAATAGGAAATAGAAACTATAAAACTCGAGTCGTAAATTAAAACAATTTCTAATTTGAATATAATTTTTAAATTCGATTTCATCTGAATGCTATGTTAAATGTATTGTATTGTTCTTGTGTTACTTTTTGTCTTACCATGTTTGCGTTTATTGTTTTCAATGTCTATATTTCTTGTATCATTTTCCTATTAGGGAATCTATACTATTTATGTTTATATCTTTCTTCCTATTACAACCCGAATGTATGTAAATTTAATTATGCTATATTTTTCTGTATTTGCTATAGCATGTATTTGCTTGTCAATAAAGTGTAGTAGTAGTGGTAAGTTTGTGATCTTACATCCTTTATATATATTGTTAGTATTTAGTACAGTAGATTTATGGATTGGAGTTTATTATGTGTTTTTATTTACTGGAATATTGATTATTCTTCAAAAGAAATAAATTTATATATTTATTGATTTTCTGTTTAAAAAAAAATACAATTAAAATTGTTTTCTGGTGAATAACGATTTGTCTTCTATGTAAGTCAAGGTAATAATTATAACTTTATAATAAATTAAAAATCAATTTGTGCAGAATTTAATTATTGGTCCTAAAGAAATGCAAGGAGAATATTTATCTGTTAGTTATTTAAAGATTTTGCTGTGAAACAATGAAACCTTTAATGTACAGAAGAATGATTTCTTTTTATACTCCCACAAGGATATGTTTTGCCACCAACCCTGTCAATTCTTCTTTCCGTTCGTCCATATTTATTAGAGGCTGCAGTGTTAATTTTATTTTGATGAAACCTTGTATACATGTACAAATATAGATGAGATCTGGGTAAAATTCGAGTTTGGTAATAACCATATGATCGGTTTTGGAATTATATCCCCTAAATAAGTAAAATTGCGCCAAATTCTGAAGATCTTAAATTTATTTTACTGTCGGACGTTTTAATGATGACATTTTTATGGTTAGGACTTACTCTATAGAACAGTTATTTGAAATTCTCAACAACCACCTTCCGTCTATCAAGCTAACGACCAACGTAGGTCATAGAAACATAGACTTTCTCCATACCAAATGAGATTCTATAGTAGAGACTAATAATCTAGATATTAAATTGTATTTTAAAGAAACCAACACTCATCAACTTTCAGATAAGGTATAGGACATGTTTAGCTAAATTTTGGTGGACAATGATCATAAATTTGACAAAGAATGATTTTAACTCTACACCCCCCCCCCTCTCGCCCCAAAAAATCTTTATTATGTGTATATATTCAACATAAAAAAATCTAACCCTGCCACATATTAAAATATCTACAAACCCAAAATATCAAACCTCTTTTAAATTCTGAAAGGTATTAATCCAAAAAACACAGCAGCAAAAAAGACATTGTTAGTCACTATAAATATTAAATTATTTAGTTTTATTCGATTGAATTCCAGGATTTCCAAACCAGTGTATTATTTATATCTTTGTCAGAACATGTAAAGTAATAATAAGTATTGTGGGACAGTCTTAAATCATAAAAACATCAGTTCCAGGGCTACCAGTAGAATTACCAACAAGTTTTGGATTTTTGTTGATGAAAATATTACATTGATAAAAATTAGACATCAATTTAACACTGAAGATATGACACATTGGTAACACATAACACTTCATAGCACATTGACCATACCCTTGTACTGTGTACGTCATATCTGGTAATTGTGGATCGCCGTCGTCTAACTTGGTAAATGATGCAGTATTTAAATACTCAGAACCAATTACTTTAACCTAAGATGAATGATAGAATTAACGTATTTTACGCCTGGTAAATTCTTAAAATTTATATTGTATATATGCACACAACCAAACAAGAAATATGCTAATAATAAATGAGTTTAGAAAATTCATCTCTTATGGAGGGGCAGTTATATTCTTATAAGTGTGACGGGGTAACGATATATGACAAAAATCAAATTATTTTGCAATAAATATTCATCGCATTTGAAATCTACTACTATTGAGAGCCTTGAATTTGTATTTGTGCCTTGAGCTAAAAAAACAGACTAGACAGTTCCTCAGTGGAGCTAGTGGTACTAATAGTGAATAGATTCACTTAATCGTCAGGAATTCCAAATACGGAAGAACCACGGAAGCGACAATGAAAGAGTTGTTAGGTAAAAATGATATTTCATATAGATTTACATCTTGTAAACAGAGTGAGGGTACAGCCTAGCTTTATAGGGGCATCACCGACAGGGAAAGCCATAAACAGCTCCCGATTTCAATTTAATATGGCGAACAAGTGATTAACAACATACAAAATGTTTTCTTACCTCACACAGAATCAACATTTCCCATGTGTTACCATTAATGGTAATTCTTACATGACGACCTTTAATAGTGGTATTACAAAAATACAGCTCAGTTACACTTTGAGTAGCCAGACCAGCATGATAGTAACAAAGTACAGCATCATCAATCGTTTCCCAATCTCTGTAGATCTCGATAGAAAAATCATGGCACAATTGTGGCAGACCTGTTGATAAAAATATAAAAGCATAAAGAATTCTTTGAAATGAAGGGGATATCCATCAATTGCAGTTAAAAAGTAAACCAATTGAAGAAAACAATAATTATGTCTTGGTTGAAATTTGGTTGAATGTGAAGTTCAAATTTATACAATTCTGAAAACACATGGATTACTAAGGCTGAGGTTCAGATTAAACAGATGGCGAATCTATCCCTTTAACATACTCGTCGTATCACAAATGAAATTATTTTTGTGAGTTCTATCTGGTTTGACAGGACAAAACTATTCAAAGTCCGTTGTGGATTTCAGAATTCATTCCGAGGTGACCAATTAAGTCTCGGAGTGGCATTAGTTTTGCGGCAAGTCAATCTATTGGTGGAAGTATAATTATAACTCGATCATCTCCATGGTCACCGAGCAAGTTCTCTATGGTTATTCTGATGACAGTATTCTTAATTAAAGTGTGAGAAACAGTTTTTTGACGAATTGTGGGGAGGAAAAACTCGAAGAGATTTGTTTATTATCCCACAATTCGTAATTGCTTTACTTTTAGATTGACAAAAAACTGGACACGTCAAAAAGTTGATATGAGTTAAAAATATCTCACCATGAACTGGAAATGAAATGGCGACAGCTGAAATGTAATATTCGTCTAGAAGATCAACTCCCCACCATGGATGTGTTTCTGCAACAGGAAGACTATATCCTGCACTGTGAGTGCAGCTGCCAGTACTTACATTCAATCCGTCAATACCATCAGTAGCCCTTCCCGCAACAAAATCCAAAAATTGACTGCTTTGCGTAGCTGGTTTGTTAAGTGCTAAATTTCTTCTTCCGCCTTCTGTAAAAGAGTTAGTTAATACGAGTGGGAATGACAAAACGATGCTGATTTAACAACAATTTGTATTTTTTGGGGGTTATTTTTTTCTTTTTAATGAACGTCGTTGATTGAAGAGATAAATTCTCGATTCAGCCTTCTGATATATATTTTTATACACCTACATGAGGCCAGTTTAATTTACGTTTCAAACTGTAACAGTTTAACATTAACATAATTTAACATCTACATTAACATAATATAATCTACATTCTAAACGCAAAGCATAATCAAATCGCTAAAGCTCATGTCATGTAGATTGTCCAAACGTATATTCAACAAATCGCTATAACGTAACTTTCAAATGTCGTTAACCCGAAAGTATATATTATCTAACAATATATAGCATATCAAAGGATATATCTCTTCACATACAGGTCACATGGTAGTGAAAGAACAAGATTATGAAATACGACAATTAGAAGTTTTCATATATTTTTATGATAAAAAAAAAATAAAAATCGTTTTCCAAATGTGACGAAGCACATGAAAAAAACACGATTCGGAGTATCCTCAGAGTCAAGTCACAATAGAAAAAATTAACGAAGTTTTATATTATAAAGTTCAATTTTAATGGAAATATTAGGGTTTATCTGCCCGTTATGACGATATATAAAATCAGATAAGATTCATTACGAATTTTTGTTATTTATAAATCAGTTCACGTAACAGGGCTCTTCAAAAAAAAAAAAAATCAAACAGCTATAAAAACCGGAAGTAAACATCGGACAAATCAAATGACTATATTATTCAAAAAAATATCATTTTACGAAAAATGTAAAGGAAAAGTAATATGTAGTTTTTAAAACCAATGTCGAGCGATTCGCAAATCATTACAAACTTTTCTTGTTTGTCACATACTACATTTATTAACTTAAAATCTCTTTCCATTAAACCTATTCTTACAAACTCCATTTATTTTCCATTAAACTTCACCTTATCCTTACAAACTTCACTTTCTCACCATTAAACTTCATCTCATCCTTACAAACTTCACTTTCTTTCCATTTAACTTTACCTCATCCTTTTTTCTGTTTTCCAGAAATTTCACCTGGACGTCAGAAACTCCACTTACTTCGACTACTGTTTTTGCGCTGACATTAACATTTTTTATTTACGACGGATAGTTTTCACTTACCACATATTACGAAGACATTGATTATAATACACACAGAGAAGCGTAAATTAACCATCACCATTCTTCATTTACCGCTCGATATCGATGAATACAGTGTAATGCAAAGATCTTTAAGCCTGAATACCAAGTAATGATATGATTGTTCTATTGTCACCAAGGAAACAAAATCATGATTTATATAGGACGGCTTTTCATTGTTTGGCACAAAATTTATATATTGACAAACTAAATCAATCGAATGATTTTCTTTAATACGTTTATTGTTGTAAGAAATATCTGATACAGAAAAATTTAGATTTTAACTAATTTTGTCAACAAAAATTTAAACTAAGTCGCATATAATCCAATCGATGTGAAAATCTATTGTCTATACAAATAAAACTTCAGGTTATGGTGAGAGAACAAAATCACGTCGGTTGACACCTACCAGTTAGATATGAATAGAAACTATATATTGACTAAAATGCATAATAATTATCCATTTAGAAGAAAAAATCGAAAACGGAAGTGATGCTTGAGCCTCCATATTAAACATGTATGGTTCAATAAAAAAAAATATCTTAATTAAAACATATAAAAAATTAAACTAAAGAAAGGCTTGGTGGAATACGATATTTCTATACTAAGACTATATTCTTTAGATTAATTATAATTCAAGGTAACAACATGTTTAAACAAGAGCTTTTTAGTTTATTTGATATATTACGATTATAAAGTTTCTTGAATATATTTAAATAGTCTACAGAAGAAATGTACGAAAATCGCATAATCCCTTCAAATATACATGTACCTTAAATTCGAAACTTCTTCTTTCTATATTATGTCTTTTCTATCTATAGACAGACAGATACATAGTGCATGTCATAAACTATGGAATTACAAACTGATATCAACGTTGTCAATGTTTGAAGAAAAGATCCGTTGTACAATAGCTAATTGTGATTGGTTGATTGCCGGCGTTTGCTAGTATAAACGATGGAAAGTTCAACAAAAGTAGTTTGCGATATCAGCAATTGCTGGAAGCGAATGTTAACTCGCCATTTACCTACCTACCTACACAGTTGAACTCTGGAAAAATTGACACCGTTATACGGCGTGACTCGCTGGCGATGCAAAGGCCTGTTTATACTGAGGGCGAACGCGACAGCGAATGCGGCCACTGCGACTTTTCGCGCGAAACATCGTTCGTATTAAAACCGGCGGTACGCGCGGTGATTCACAGGTGAAACGAGCTCATTTCTGAGTTGGCCATGGAGAGGTACACATCTTCAGATAGCACCGATGACATGTTGATTGTGTACTTGCTTCGGAAGAGAAGAAAACGGAGAAGACACATACGTGTATTTGTACATGAAATCTTCCAGAGGCGTTGTATGTATGGTGAATATCACCACCTAGTGCAGGTACTTTATTCCATCAGGAAATGTTTGCTCAGTATTTCAGAATGACAGAACGCCAATTCGATTATGTCCTAGGACTGATAGAAGATGACATTCGAAAAGAGGACACCAACTTACGGAGGGCAATCACTCCAAGAGAACAACTTGCCGTTTGTTTGAGGTAAGTTTTTTGTTAATATGGTACTGTCTTAAAGGAAAGTCAAACACTAAAATCTGGTTTATTCCTGTTTTTTTTTTTTTTTATAAATATCAGCAAATAAACCAGTCACTACAATTCAATATAATGCATGGTGTCAAAATCTGAAGACGAGGTCAAAGAGGCGTGATGAGTAGGTTCCTCCGCTTGGCGGAACAGAGGCCTTCTTCTTCAAGTACTCGCATATGGTTTGGTGCACCTCGTCTTGAGAACGTTTTCGTTCACGTTTTGAGTATTTCTCAGATGTGCTCCTTGATGACAAAACAGTTTCTGAAGCATCTTCTTCAGGGGTTTCTGGCCTACGCATGCTAAAGTTGTCCACGTAATAATAAGTTCAGCTTCATGTTCTGTTGCTCGAGGTTCGAAATTTTCATCTTCGGAGTCATCGAAATTGCTCGTTGTTCTGAAATACAAAATGACAATTATGGACTTTTTGGTAATTTGCACAGGTTCCACTATTTTTAATTTGGAGATGGGACATCAAGATTATCACTGCAATTTGAGTCAGACCTTATGCATGTAATAAGACGAGAATAAGCTTCTTCTTTTACTTACGATCGATCGGCAAGGAAGGGAGTGAGGAAAGCCAAAACCTTGGCATACTTGTACTCCTTGACATTTTGGGCCCCTTCACCACTTTTTGTTTTCGTTTTTCGACGAAACTTTGTCAGTGAAAGAAGTGGAGAGTCGGTGGAAAATGTGCAGGATGGCCTGACCAAGGAATACATTCTTATGATGTTGGTTTTTTTTTTTTGGGTTTTTTTTTCAGATTTCTGCCTACTGGCGATTCATACAAGACCATCAGCTTCAGTTATCGCATAGGGATTACTACAGTGTCACAAATAGTCCGTGAGGTTTGTGACGCAATTTGGACACATCTACAACCATATCATCTGCCTCCACCATCGAAAGCACAATGGCTCGAAATATCCCAAGGATATGTCATTCTGAGGAACTTTCCAAACTGCCTTAGAGCTTTAGATGGGAAGCACGTACTCATCCAAGCCCCGCCTAACTCGGGATCGAAGTTCTTCAATTACAATAAAACGTTTTCAATGGTTTTCAATGGTTTTACTGGGGCTAGTGGATTACAAGTATTGTTTCACTATTGTTGACATTGGATCGTATGGTTCAAATAACTACGTCGGCATCTTCAGAAGAAGTACACTAAACCGAAACTTCGAGAATGGTACCCTACAGATCCCGGATGACAAGCCCTTGCCGGATGCCCAAGATAAGGGACACTTTCCACACTTAATTGTGGGAGATGAGGCATTCCCTCTCATGAAGAATCTCATGCGCCCATACCCTGGTACTGCCTTAGATGATGCTAAACGTGTATTTAATTACAGCTTGTCTAGAGCTCGTAGAACACGAGAGTGTGCCTTTGGCATACTAACCAACAGATGGAGATTGTATCACAGAAGGATACCTCTTTCACCCGAAAACGTGGAATCAGTGGTCAAAGCTACAATCGTCCTACACAATATGCTACAAAGTGAGAGTGCAACTGATACCCATTATCTAAATGTGCCAGATGATGACGTCAATCTCCCAGACGAAGATATCCATAACGGTATTTTGAGACCGCTCCAAAGACAAGGACATCGCCCCCGAAACGAAGCTATAGATATTCGCGATTCCTTGACAGATTACTTTGTCTCACCTCAAGGAGCAGTTGCATGGCAGAACAATGCATGCTTTGGTACAGCTATTTAAGCCTACTTATTACTATGTTGTGTGGGCAGACAGACAGAGATAGACATAGATAGATCACATTACCTTACAACTTGTCTTGGCTATAATACCCGGAAATCATTGAATACAGACATATAAATCAAAATCAACATCGTTTCATTAATAAAATAATGGGTATTTACTCACCTGTCATGTCCTATTTGTTTCCATATTTCCTTCTTCTTGTCGATATCTTTAAAGTCCCTGCGACTTTTATCATAAATAATGGGATGCTTCTCCATTAACAGAATCAGCTCTTCTGTTTTGTCTCCTGCCATGACGAAGCAGTTTCCACGAGTGAACTGACACAGCGAGGTGTGACTTTTGACTCTGATTGGCTGATAAAAATAGTTCGCGCGGTCTTTTCCTAAAAATTCGCTTTGGAGGCAATCTCCGCGGTGTTCCGCGCAAACACAAATTAGGCCGGTTTCGTGTTCGCCATTAGTTAAGCAAGTTAAGCAATCCAATGCGAACGCCGCGTTCGTGTTCGCGTTCGTGGTCGCTGTCGCGTTCGCCCTCAGTATAAACAGGCCTTGAAGAACGCCGGCAAACGCCGTATCTCAGCGTGTAAAAACGTTTAACGGCGTTTTTTAACGGCGTTAAACGCCGTAAGAAGTATAAACTTGAAATTAATTTTCACCCAGGTGATAATTCTAGAATTTTGAATTAAAAAATTATTAATACCAGTCACTCACGTGCTAACCACATTTCACTTGAAAATATAAAATTATTTCAACATTTCTAGAATCACATTGTGATAATTCTAAAATTTTTAATAAAAAACTTGTATTAAAATATAAATTTTCACCCAGGTGGAAGTACAAGTTTTTACTTAAAAATTTTAGAAATTATCACCCGGTTGGAAATTCAAGTTTTTATTCAAAATTTTAGAATTATCACCTGGGTGAAAATTAATTTTCAACCGGGTGAAAATACAAGTTTTAAAATTATATTCCAGGTTTTTAATTATATTCCATTTTTTAAATTCAAAATAAATGATGTCGTATACGGAAGCTCAAATAAGACATGCTTTTTTATTTTAATTTTTTTTTCGAATTTTAAATTATCTTTTCAATTTTTTTTTTTACATTTCGACTGTTTATTTTTCATTTAGAATTTTAAAAAAAAAATTTTGAATTTTAAATTTTCTTTTCGAATTTTTTTTTTTTTCATTTTGACTTATAATTTTCCATTTCGACTTTTTATTTGCGTGTCAAATAGAATTTGACATGTTTTTTTTTCGTTATAATTATTTATTTATTTTTTTTTTTTTAATTCCTGTCAGCGTCTGTAGGGAAAACTGGATAATGTACAGAGTTTCTGTTTTCATCCACTAGTTTCACCCATTAGTTTCACTCGAGGGAAATAATTCCTTAAATGTAAAATTTTTGCTAAACCGGAAGTGACCTATTGCATTATGTGCAAGAATTTTACATCGAGGCTAAAAGGCTTATTTTTTTACCGACTGACCTAGAATTTTCTTAAATTTGTTTATTGTAAGAAGATGTATCTGATGGAGCTAAATAAAAATTGAAAATTTCTAACTCAGTCGCTAGTTATCTGATCGGTCTGAAATTCACACCATATAGAAAGCTTCCTACAAATAATACTGTGTCATCAAAATAATTTCACCACTTCCGGTTTTTGCGTGGGAATTTCCGGTTTTTGAAACTTACGCCTGGTGATCCCACTTCCGGTGTAAATTAGAGATGTCGACAAAAATGATATATATTGTCTTTAGTGCACAATTAGAATCAACTTATAAGAAAAAATCCGAACCGGAAGTGACGCATACGCCGGCGTCACAGACAGACCTATTGACACAGATTTTTCAATTTTGAATTCAGTGTCTTTTTATTGATGTTTAAATTTTTTGAAATTTCAAAGTCAATATTATATGACCTTGACCTTCAATGACCTCAAAATTTTCAATGTAGAGTATCCTTGACCTCAGCTGTCCATATGTGTGCTCATATTCGTTGAAAAATATTTACTTCCGGTTTTACAGACATCCGAAAATTTCATTGCAACTGTGGACGACTGTATCACATTCTGTATATAATACAGAGAGTTGGTTTTCACTAATTATCAAGCCGTTTTGATTATCTTTTGATATATGACGCTCAATCATTAATTAATTTTTCAAATAAAAAAAATATTTTTTTAGATTGAAGTTCTTAGTTAGATAGAGGATATCCTATGGCTACGAGTGGATATGGTTTTTATGCCATGAGTGCTTGTGATATTTTCACGAGCGGCGTAGCCACGAGTGAAAATATCACAAGCACGAGTGGCATTAAAACCATATCCACGAGTTAGCCATTGGATATCCTATTTATCCTATACCTAATATGAAAAATATAAATTTCAAATTTACTGATAAATAAAGCGAAAGTGTTGAACGATGACAGCCTTTGGCCCCGCCCATCGAATACCAAAATTTGTGAAAATATCACAAGCACGAGTGGCATTAAAACCATATCCACGAGTTAGCCATTGGATATCCTATTTATCCTATACCTAATATGAAAAATATAAATTTCAAATTTACTGATAAATAAAGCGAAAGTGTTGAACGATGACAGCCTTTGGCCCCGCCCATCGAATACCAAAATAGTTATTCAATGGCCTGTTTTCAGCGGGAAACAACAATATGATTTTTATCCAACTGAATAATTTTGATTTTTTTTTATCTAGTATGCATCACATATATAGTACATGAGAAAAAAAACTCATCTAAAACAAATGGTTCTAATGGAAATAAGCAAATGCGTTAAACGATGACAGCCTTTGGCCCCGCCCATCGAATACCAATATGTTTATTCAATGGGCTGTATTCCATGGTCTACAAGAATATAAATTTTGTCCAACTAAAAATTTAAATTTTTTTTTTTGATCTAGAATGCATCACAGACATAGTACATGAGAAAAAAACAAATTTGAAATTTTTATTTTTCATGTCAAGTATGGGATAAAGTATATTTATCCCACATCAATATGGATTTCATCATCACTTTGCCTCTTTTTTCTTTTTCCAACGATATGTGACATGGATGGTTAAATATGAAAATTCAAATACTTAAATTTGATATAAGTTGTGAAAATAGAATAATAAGATATCTTGCCAGGCAAGGTAATATACGCCCACTGGCAGCATTTATTTCAAATAAAAACTTTTCAGTAAGGTTACAATAAGTGGAATGAAATATTCAATCTTCCAACCTATTGTTTTCTAGGGTCTCTAGTTTCATTAAAAACTGTCAAGAATTGTACCTAATAACAACTCATTAAATATTTTTCGGTATTTTTATGATTTGCAATAGGGTTCACCCTCAATAATATTTTGATATTTTTAATTCTTAATAAGGCTCATCCTTGGTTGATATTAAACAATTTCAGCGAGTTTTGTCAAAAAGGAATTTTTTAGAGTGTCCACAAGCCAAAAGTTAAAACGTTTTTAAAAACAGGCGCAATAACTGACACTAAATATTTTTTGATTTTTCTGATTTTCAATAGGGTTTATCCTTGTGAGAAAACAAATACTAAAGCCTAGAGTTTCATCAAAATCCATTCAAAATTGTTCTTTCTAGAGTGTTAAAGAGTTAACACGTTTTCAAAAACAAGGTCAATAACTTGTACTAAATATTTTTCGATTTTCAATAGGGTTCATCCTTGGGAGACAACAAATAACACAGCCAAGTTACATCAAAATCCATTAAAAATTGTTCTTTCTAGAGTGTTTACAAGCTAAAATTGAACGCGTTTTCAAGAACAAGGGCTATAACTGACACTAAATATTTCTATTTATTTGATTTATAATAGGGTTCATCCTTGGGTAAAAACAAATACTCAAGCCAAAGTTAATCAAAATCCATTAAGAATAGTTCTTTCTAAAATGTTTACAAGCTAAAATTGAATGCGTTTTCAAGAACAAGGGCAGTAACTCATACTAAATTTTTTTCTCGATTTCGCTGATTTTCAATAGGGTTCATCCTTGAGTTATAACACACTCTCACACCAAGTTTCATCGAAATCCATCAAGAATTGTGCCATGTAGAGTGTTTACGAGGCAAAAATCGAACGCGTTTAAAAGAACAAGGGCACTAATTCATATTAGATATATTTTGATATTTTTAATTTTCAATTAGGCTCATCCTTTGCGATATCCAACAATTTCAGTGAGTTTTGTCAACATTGGTCATGAATAGTACCTTCTAGAGTGTTTATTACCCAAAAATAATTAAACCCGTTTTCAAACCCAAGGGCAATAACTGACACTAAATATATTTCGATTTATTTGATTTTCAAAAAGGTTCATCCTTTAGTAAAAACAAATACTCAAGCCAAGTTTTATCAAAATCCATTAAGAATTGTTCTTTCTAGAGTGTTTACAAGCTAAAATTGAACGCGTTTTCAAACACAAGGGCAATAACTGATACTAAATATTTTTCGATTTAACTGAATTTCAATAGGGTTCATCCTTAGGTGATTACAAATACTCATGCCAAGTTATGTCAAAATCGCTCAAGAATTGTGACATGTAGAGTGTTTACGAGACAATAATCCAACACATTTTATAGAACAAGGGCAATAATTTCTATTAAATATATTTCGATATGTGCTATTTTCAAAAGGGTTCATTCTTGGGTGATATTAAACAATTTCAGCAAGTTTCGTCAAAATCGGTCAATAACTGTGCTTTGTAGAGTGTTTACAAGCTAAAAATTGAACGCGTTTTCAAAAACAAGGGCAATAACTGATATTAATTTTTTTTCGATTTGACTGGTTTCCAATAGGCTTCATCCTTGGGTGATAACAAATACTCAGGCCAAGTTTCATTAAAATCCATTAAAAATTGTTCTCTCAAGAGTGTTTACAAGCTAAAATTGAACGCGTTTTCAAGAACAAGGGAATAACCCATACTAAATGTTTTTCGATTTCGCTGATTTTCGATAGGGTTTATCCTTGAGTTATAACATACTCTCACACCAAGTTTCATCAAAATCGGTCAAGAATTGCACGTTGTAGAGTGTTTACGAGCCATTCAAGCACAAGGGCACGAACTCATACTAATTTTTTTCCGATTTCGCTGATTTTCAATAGGGTTCATCCTTGCGTGATCATAAACACTCATATTAAGTTAAATCTAAATCCGTCAAGAATTACACCGTGTAGAGTGTTTACAAGCAATTGTGGACGGACGGACGGACGGACGGACGGACGGACGGACGGACGGATGTGGGTGACGACAATATACGCCCCCATTTCATGTGGGCGTATAAAAAGTATTTATATTGATTAAATTGAGGTGTGAAAAGAGGGTTAAAGGGTGATTTGAGTTATAACTGTTTATGACTTGTCTGCCAGAAACAGATTAATTTGAGTATGTAATATTTTTTTTCTTTAATAAAAAATAAAAAGTTATTCAATTTTTTGCCAAATCTTCACTTACAATGTTCAAACATACGCCCATTTAGAGCAGTGAATTTTGGATACATTTTCCTGTTCGAATTTTCACTGTGGTATAAATAGAACGCTATCTGCAAGCAATATATAACAGTGTTTTCTATATTAACTCGTAGGGAGAATGATAGAATATCTTTAAAATCTGTTTTAAGCTGGCAGGAAGTGACATTACAAATTTCTTTTGGGCGGGAAAAGAGAATAGAATGAAAATTGGAATGGTTCAAACTGATGCTATCAATGTTTCTGAAATATAACTTGATTGCACATTTTATGCTAATCTTTTTTTTGCTGTTTATACCCCTACATGGAAATGTGTAATATATTGCCAATACTCCTATCCTTTGGTCCATCAGCACAACAGAGACTAAAGTATGATTATTTATATCAATAAGATTTTTTGATGAACAGTTTTTCAGTAAGTCCCTTGAGACGGTTCAAAATTTGTGAACACAATAGAGACGCTTTTCATTGGATTTAGATGAAATTTGGTGAAATATTTTATTCCGATAAAACCTAGAACTGATTCAAATTTGATTTCATCTAAAACGAATCATTTTATGACGTCACTGCGTTGTTTAATAAGATTGGAAGAACCACAGACATAATTAGAAATGTGTAAATTGATGCTATCCGTTACCTAGATACACATAAAAAGTTTGTAAACATCTTTAAAATACATTAAAACACTAAGATCTATGGATATACTACTTCTGCTACTACGTTCCGAAACACATACAGGTAACGCCATCAAGTAAAGTGATTAACAACAAAAAACAATACAATATATAAATACACAATACTACAATAATATAAAATCCTTTAAATACCTTAAATTGTTTGTAAGTATTCTATTTTGTAATGTACATGTATATTTCTATCCAGGGTATGGTGTTATCTTTTTTTTTATAATCCAATCTGTCAATGTTCTTTATTCATAATAATTTATAACACAACTATTTTTGTATCCAGCACCTTTAATATAATGTCTCAACCAAGATTATATTTTTTTTTATCAAATTCAGTATGTAGTTTTATATCTACAACTTGGGACTGATTGGTATCTGCATGGTTCCTCATTTGTTTTGTTTTTTCATGTTTACTGCATTTTTTTGGAACTTTCTAAGAGATTATTACTGAAGTTAAAGTCAGCTTGTTGTTGGGTGTTCTGAAATTTGCTTTTAATTTATAGGACCTCTAAAATGTTTTAAAGAATTTAGGTCATAATATGCATCAAACCGAAAGAGTGTTTGATATTAATTGTAATGTTTCTATTTTGTCAAGTACATGCATGCATCCAATCTGTTAATGTTCTCTTTTGTTTCAAATATTTGTTTAAATTAAAGTGAATTTTATGTTTGATATAATGTCCAATTTTTTACCACAATATGCCTGCAACAGTACATACATGTACAGGTCTGGAAAAAAAATTGGGAGATCTGAAGATCTTTTCGAAGGACGTAAATTTATGCCTGAAGCAAGCTCACGAAATACTGAACTGAATTTGCCACTTCTATTTTGACACCTTTCAGATATGAAAAGTAAGCCGACAGGCTACATACAAAATAGTTACAAATAGATTTTATGAAATGATCAGACATTATAATGTACCCAGTTCATAGTAATTACGAGTAGTAATAGTAAAAATCCCGAGAGATTTGGAGTAGAGGTGGAAAATAAATAACATTGCATAAACAATGAATCGTTCATCTTGGGCGTGGGGGGGGGGGGCTTGATTTACTCCTAAATGATCCTCAATTATTTATTAATAAATTGGCTAAATTGATAAAAAAAATCCAAGTTCTCTTCTTCTAAATTCCTAAGTGTACATCGCATATAATTATTCCAAATTAACATGTTCAGTTTCTCGATCTGATCTTATTGTTTTCGGCACACCACCAAGATTTTGGCACATCTAGAAAAATTTTTGCACACAACATAGGGGTCATTAGTTAGTTGCAGAAACTTACAACCACAAAACTCGACGAAAGTACAAATCGATACAGCCATGTATACACAAACCAAATTGTTTCAATTTGCCCCAACCATCTATGTGCCAAAGGTAATTAGGACCAATAGACACAAATACTGCCTCCGACGTAGTCTCCTCTGCAGTCTTGATTGGACACCCTCTGGATCAACATGTCCTATAGTTCTTCTTAGCCAATGACGAGAAAATACAAGATGATACTTTTGTTTAAGTCGAAGTTGCATTGACCGGTAGCCAAGGCACTGTCCGCTCTGTTGCAGTTCCTGTTGAATAGCCCTCCTTGCTTCGTGGTAAATATTCTGACCAATTTCCCTATGAAGTTTGTTTCGGCGAAGACCAAGTGTTCTTAGAATACGCTGGAATTGTCTGTATCCAATATAAATTCCATGATATTTATGTAGAAATGACAATATTTCGTAATATGAAAAACCACTGTATGCTTGTATTGTATCATTTCGGTCTCCAATATCGTTGATAAATTGCAAACCATCCAATGGCATACCACAGCAATGAGGTACAACACAAAATAATACAAAACATAGAGGAAGATACTCTGTGACCATGTTGACTTGCCGCCTTCTCTAACACAATTAAATCTTATATGAAAAGGATTCATTCTTTGAATAAAGTAATTATATTTAAATATACACTTTGTCACTTTCCAACGAAATGAATATTGATATCAATACAACTCCATAGGTTCATAAATAAGGTCTTCAGCTTCTTAACAAATTTTGTCGACGTTATGTAATAAGTCACTTCCGGGTAACCAAAAGGTTCATATTAGATATTCATTTTTGATTCCAGCCCATTTTAAAATCTATGATCAAAACAGATAATTATTTTCAGTTTGAGCTGAAAAAAAAAACCGATTGCATAACAAAGCTTGTCAGTCGATTAAAATCGATTGCCACGCCAAAATTAAAAAAAAAATAATTAAGTCAAAATAATAAAATCCATACAAAATCTGAATCGGGTGTAAACGGTTGGTACCTCACATCCCTTTAATCAAATTGAATAATATTCGACGTCCAGCTGAGGGATTGTATCAAAGAAACTAAGTATTGGTCAGACTTTCATATAGGAAATTTACTTGAAGTCTGGAAAAAAGACATGGAAGGTTGTATTACGTGATTTAACATAGGAAAAGATACCAAATAAAATACCAGATGACTCAAAATTATATTAAGAAACAAAATCTTTAGTTAGCTCCCTTGGACTATGGAATTTGATCTACATCGAATCTATATGAACAAAACCACAAATCTTCTCATTCACTCATTGGCCAACAAGCCAATTTCAAAATTAAAAGCAGTTTTGAGGTGAAGATTTTATAACAGTCTAAAAAAGAATGGAACTATCCAATACAGTCTTCTTTATTTAATCAGAGATAAAGCGATATTGTGTCCTCTATTGACAGATTGTTGCTTTTAAGATGACCACAATATATATTTCTCTGTTTGAGTTGTCGATAAAAGAGATAAATATTTTCTTTCTCAGGTTTCAAATAATTTGGGTGGGAGGTAATAGTAACAGCCTATAGTAAAGGTGAGCGTTTGATTATAGATTACTGATCTTCTCTGCATAGACAAGCATACCGATAACACGTTTATTTTTTAGAAGTTTTTTTTAATTTTTCAGATTAGTTTAGTTTAGACAAAGAGAATAAGAATACGAACTTTTGACTATATGGTTGAGGCATTGGTTTCACTGGGAGAATTAGGCATGAGTAGTTAAGATATTAAGGTATTCAGTGCCAGTAATTGAAGGCTTCGGATGCCAGGCATTGGTTGCCAGTAATTGAAGGCATTGGTGGCCAGTAATTAAGGCATTGGATGCCAGTAATTAAGGGCATTGGATGCCAGTATTGAAGGCATTGGATGCCAGTAATTGAAGGCATTGGTTGCCAGTAATTGAAGGCATTGGATGCCAGTAATTGAAGGCATTGGTTGCCAGTAATTTTATGAAAAACAAGGTATAGATTGCATGGGTAATTGTGTATTTGGAAAATGGTGTTCAGGTTGTAAATAAACGGCAGTGTTTGTCTATTGCCATATGCAATTTTGTGTTATTCATTTACGAAATGGGGAAGGAGTTCTATAATTTGGGGTTTGTCAACCAAATTTGTCCTTGGAAATGTTTTTTGTGATTCAAATTATGGGAATCGGGATAAAGAAACGATGTGTTTTGTTGTAGCCATTCCATCAATCCATCGTTCAACGTTGATTGTAAGCACACAGGTGTAACGTTTTTTGCGCATTGTAACATTTCTTGTTGGTATGGGTTGATAGACGGGGTCTCTGGAGGTTCAGAAAATACAACACAGGTACATTGACATCTATAGATATATTTAAAACATTGAGGAACTCTTCTAAAACTAGTAAAACAGAATCATATCAACCCACTACTACATGTTGACATGTCTGGTCAGAACAGCGGTTAACTCCAAACTCCCCCTAACAATACTCATATCTATCTATCTGGCCAGCATCACTCACCTCTCATGTCCAAATTTGACTGACCGGTGGAGAGTACATCAGTAACTGATCCGTGCCAAATATATTAGTAGTTACTAATAGTGAACGGATCAGGTTACAAAGGGAGTATGGTTATTATCTGATTTAAAAGCACATTGACTGTAGGAACAAATACGTGACTGTCCAATTTGTCACCTCCTTCACTAGTGCGCATTTTTACCAATTAAATGATTTAATATGCATTAAGGGAAGCTCGGTTAATGAAAGGTAAATTAGAATTCAACCCAGATGTGCCACGCTCTTTCCATTTTTGTGGTCTATTCATATCCGAATTATATCCAAATTCATTAGATATTCATGTGAATTCAACCTCCCAAACCTCCTCAACTAGTTTAAAATGAAAATCAGGTTCTGGTTTTTAAGGTTCAATAAGTTTTCAATACAACTCAAATAGGGTGATGAAACTCCTTTCTTCTCTTGATATATGAATTGATATTATTTCAACAATATTAAATTATTCATAAATAACTACTCAAGCGTAGGTCACATGCACTGATTTATTAAAGAAGAACCAACCGTAACAAACGTAAAATGTACTATAACAAATAACATATTTATGCATTAAGAAGAATTTACTGAATGTTGCTTAAGACCGTAACCCCATGTGGATCTGATATAGTTCGTCCAAACGGTTTAATTCTTCTTCTTAGAATAGTAGATTATAGGGTTAAGATGATAGACACATGTTAATAGACAATAATGATAAAACTATTAATTCAAACTTAGATGATACAAATTAGTTACATAACGCCTTTTTTCGAGCCTGATTCTAAGTATTTTTCTTTCTACTCTTTTCACAAACCTTGTTAAGGCATATTATTTTTTTATATTAATTTAAAGATGGAATGTACACATTATAATTCTTACAATTGTGCGCATCAATATTTGATGTTTTCCTTTTATAACTTATGCATATCCAACTTTAAATCTATTTTAATAAGACGAACATTGATTTAAAACCTGGATAATAGTCTGACTATAATATCGTTTCATTACTTGGTATTCAGTCTCTAGATAACAAGCGGTGATATTTTGCTGTGTATTACTTTGTATTCATCTATATCGAGCGGTAAATGAAGAATGGTGATGGTTAATTTACGCTTTTCTGCGTGTATTGTAATGAATGTCTTCATAATATGTGGTAAGTGAAAGCCATCTGTGGTAAATACAAAAAGTAGATATATGCGCAAAGAAAATGTAAATTATTTCTAGGAAGTAGTCGACGTGGATTTTGAGGAAAGTTTTTGGTAGGAAATCGATTTTATAAAGTGAAATTTGTAATGTTCTAAATAGAAGACAGTTGAAGGTTGTGAGGATGAGGTGAAGTTTTATTGAAAGAAAGTGAAGTTTGTGAGGATGAGGTGAAGTTTTATTGAAAGGAAGTGAAGTTTGTAAGGATGAGGTGAAGTTTTATGGAAAGAAAGTGAAGTTTGTAAGGATGAGGTGAAGATTTATGAAAAGAAATTGAATTTTGTTAGGATGAGGTGAAGTTTTATTGAAAGAAAGTGATGTATGTAAGGACGAGGTGAAGTTTGATGGCAAGAAAGTGAATTTTGTAAGGACGACGTGAAGTTTTATGGAAAGAAAGTGAAGTTTGTAAGGATGAGGTGAAGTTTTATTGAAAGAAAGTGAAGTTTGTAAGGATGAGGTGAAGTTTAATGGAATAAAAGTGAAGTTTGTAAGGACGAGGTGAAATTAAATGGAAATGAAATGAAATGCATTAAGGTGCACCAGGACTAAAAAGAATGAGGTGAAGATTAAAAGAAAGAAAGTGAATTTTTTGAGGATGAGATTAAGTTTAGTGGAAATAAAATGAAATGGTTTAAGGTGCAAAAATATGAAATGAATGGAGTTTTACGTCCTACTTTTCTGCACCTTATGGGCTATTAAAGACGGGCAACGCCATGCAGTGTGCTATTTTGCCAAGACAAATCTTTTTCGATTTCCATTTGTCGACGGATCTTTAACGTGCACAGCGTCTAGCACATTGGGCCTCGGTTTATTGTCCCATCCAAACGACTAGACGCTTTTTCCATGTCAGTCCCTCCGATCTGCATCACTGACAAGGGGAAACCGGGCTAAAATTCCGAAGGTTAATCTCGACCTTTGCTGGGATTGAACCCGGGACCCTCGGGTTAGCGGGCAAGCGTCAAACCAACTGAGCCAATACGCCTCCCAGCATTAAGGTGCATCAGGATCAAAAAGGTAAGGTGAAGTTTTGAAATAAGCAAATGCACTTTATGGAAGTGAGAGAAGTTGGTTGTTAGTAAATGCAGTTTGTTGTGATTAAGGGAAGTTTGTGGTAAAAGAAAAAGCGAAACGGTAAGTAAATGGAATTTTTGAAAGAACGCGGCGAAACTTGTGTCGTATCTAGGCCATATTCAAAATAGTTTAATTAAGTCAGCTTAAGTATGATGTCCTGACATATTTATAAATAAGATATAAAACAAGGGGTGCAACTCGTGACATAATATTTGTCTTTAGTTTGAACTCTACGTAGTCGTTATATACATGTATAATATACTATGAGATTCTGAGAAGAAGGATATCAAATGTATTTAAGCTTAACAACAAATAATTGACATTCCTTAATCAATGTTCACAAGAAGTTAAAACTATAAATAACAATCTAAAAGATAATTCCCTTGATAGTAACTAATTGAACATTTTAGAAGGTTGAAGAGGGAATCTAGCACTTCAATCAACGTTCAAAAAAAGTAAAAACCAGAAAAATTTAAAAAGTTAAAATAAACATCGTAGAATCTTTCCTCACTTGTATTAACTCAATTGAAAATATTTTACAGAAGGCGGAAGAAGAAATTTAGCACTTAACAAACCAGCTAATCAAAGCAGTCAGTATTTAGATTATGTTGCGGGAAGGGCTACTGATGGTATTGATGGAAAATGGGCATACCGTGGAGATTGTACTCATACCGCAGGATATACTGCTCCTGTCCCAGAAACACACCCATGGTGGGGAGTTGATTTACTACAAGAATATTACATTTCAGCTGTCGCCATTTCACATACTACGAACGGTAATATATAAAAACTAAATCAAGAAACTTTTCCTCTAAAAACACGCTGATTAAGACAGTCGTTATAATGAGCATTGAATACTAGCTTGATGACCATACAAATGTCACTCATTGTTGGTCACCTCGACATTGTTTCTGAAAACATATTACCTTTTATTTATGGCATGGTTTTGATGTCAATATTCATTCCGTTGCAAAGTGACAAAGTGTATATTTCAATTTGTGAAAGTACATTTGTTGATGTGTCGAAGCTCAGAAGTAGAAGTGCGAAAATACATTGTCAAAGTTCAAATGTAAATTGGTAATTTTGAAATTGATTTGTAAATGTTCATTCCAAGTTCAATTGTCGATTTGTCAATTTTACAAATGTAGAAGTGTAAAAGTTGATGATGAAAAGACATGTGTGAAATGTCGATTGTACAAATGCAGATTTTACATTTGTCTTTTTGGACCTCGAGTTCGGGCATGTATGCAAATAAGTGGGCGGAGCTGAATTCTTACGGAACTTTACGACTATAAATACGGAAATTTACGGAAATTTGGAAATATTATTGAACAAAAACCGATCCACGATTAGTATGGAAGCCGAATGCGTCCATTGAAAATCCTTAATTACCTCGTAATTAGTCTAATTATGACGGGATTTCCCTCGGTAGGGTACTGCCATAAGTATGTACGTCAAGTCTGAAATGTCGTTCAAATGTTGTTGATCTATTTTTTGATCATCCAGTCTGTTAATTCGGTACATAACCGTACGCTGTGGTTGTTAAGTATTCACGCATGCGTTCTTGCCCACATTCCTTAATATTTTCCACAACAACAATGGCATTTTGGTATTCCATTTATTATCTCTAGGAAAAGGCAATGAAAACGTTTAAATATCACTTTGTAAAAACATTATGAATTAATTTAAGTTTTAACTCACTAATAATAAAATACAAAATCAATTCTTATACACCTTCATTCATATGACGTCATTTGATT